>VYZT01001314.1:0-23199 GCA_013400735.1 Pomatostomus ruficeps | reverse complement strand
CAGCCCCCAGCTCTGCCCACAGCCCCCAGCTCTACCTGCAGCCCCTCTGCTCTCTGCCCGCAGCCCCCGGCTCTCTGCCTGGGCTTGCTGCCTTCCCCTGCCTCTATCAGGCCTTATCACACTTAATTTTACTCCTTCTCTCACTAACTGCCCTCTCTCTCTTATCTCTGCTTCAGAGCCAATATTTTACTCTCTCCCTTTTTTCTTCCTTATCGCTCTCTTTTTTTTCCTTTTTTTTAAATACTTTCTGCCTTCTGTGCTGCTCCCTCGCTCTCCTGCCATTTCTCTCTGTCAAGAGCTCTCCTCTCTCCACGATGGCTGTGCTTCCTGCAGTCCCCTCTGCACACAGGTTTCTCCCCCACGTTTCTGCCTCCCTCCTCCCCTGGCTTCCACCACAGCGAGCAGCACACAGCGAGGTGGAGGGGAAAAGGTCTTCGGGCTTTGATTCCCTTTCCCCTTTCTCTCTTTTCTCTCTTCCCCCATCTCCTGCCTTGTCCCTCCTTTCCCACCTCCACATGGGCTCTCCAGCCCTGCCCAGCCAGTTTGCTGTGAGGCAGGGCAGGGATTTGCAGTGCCATCCCTGCTTCCAGGTTTTTGTGGGACACAGCAGAGGAGAAGGGATTGGAGGTGCAGGGGCTCAGCACCCCAGAGGAGATGGCTGGGGGAGCAGCCCTGCTTCCCTTCTCCCCGGCCCTGCAAGGCACACACAGCTCCTCCAAAAAAAGCAGGCCTATTGCTTTCCTCTCTTTTGCCTGGATCTGTATCTGCATGCTTATGATAGATTTACTGTGATTCCATCAGTTTATGATTAAAACCCATAAATTTTACTAGGCCTCTTTCTTATTTTCCATAATCCTCAGGATTCAAGGCAATCAAATTTTAACTGGGAAGCACGGGCTGTGCAGTTAGACCCAGTGTAATGGGGAATGGTTCATTTCCCAATCCATCCCCACTGCTGGTGGTACTAAAGAAATGCTGTCCCATGAAAGAGAATTTTCCTCATTTCCCTTTAAAACAACATCCTTACCTGAGAAAAGGATTAGTGCAACAACACAAACCTTGACTAAAACAGTGTGCCCTGCTAGTGTGGTTTGTTCCCATCCTGAGGTTTCCAGGCAGAGTTTCCCTGCAGGTTTGGGTGGGTGCTGAGGGTCTCAGGGTGAGCAGGGTGGCAGCTGTGGGTCCCTGTCAGCTGCTCCGTCTCAGCTCCCATCACCAGGCAGTGGGGAGCTCCAGCCTCTCTGGAGATTTCATCTTGTGCCTGTTACGATCCAGGTAATAAGACATTTCATTCAAATGAGCAAATTTATTCCAGTGGCACTTTAATAACAAAATCAATTAGACTACACTTCCCAGCAGGGCTTTATCATATGCTATAGCTACAGCATATTGCCTGGATATACTAAATTCTGTCCCTGAAATAAAGTGCAAAGTTTAGAAGACAGATGACACCATTTGCAGCACTAGTAGGATAATACCCTAATAAATCCATGGCCACCTGGGCACTTCGGAGTTGTCACACACTGCACTCGGTGGCCACTGGGAACTTCCCAATGACAGTGAGAACTGCAATGAGACCTTTGTGCTCCTGGGGCTCTCAGGGCAGATGTAGCGAGCGTGGGCTCTGGAGCACAGCCCTGTGTCAGAGCAACAAGCCATCCTTGAGCACAGACCAGCCAGAGCAGGATGCCTACATGGAGCTGGTTATCAGAGCAGGCTGCCTTATCTGTGGTGGCTCTCTCCGAAGGAAGCGTCTCTGACCAGGCAGAACAATGAGCATCCAGCCTGGAGACCAGGCTGGCCTCCTGCAGCAAAGCTCTTCGGTGTCACCACCAAGCCAGCAAAGGCATGGGACAGTCAGGAAAGGCTGCTGGTCCTGCAGGCAGCCCCCTGCGAAAGGCAGCTGCCCAAGGAAGCAGCCACGCCAGGGACAGTTGCTGCCCTGCCCAGTGCTGTGCTCCCCCATGCAGGATCCCACCCAAACCCTGCCCTGGGCCATCCCTCTCCCTCCCTCCCCACCTCCAGCCCCCTCAATTACCGCCCGCTGTTCCCCGCTGTTTCCCACATTGTCACACTCCAGCTCCTTGCCTGACAGGAGATTATGGCTCTTCCCTCCTCCATCATCCTCCCAGACCATCATCCATCAGCTCCCAAACCCTGCCCTGCTCTCAGCCGTTCCCTTCTGCCAGTCAGCCATTTCCCACCAGCTCTCTTCTCCTCATCATCCCTTCAGCTTGTGCTTCCCAAGCCTATCAGTGTTCCCCAGCCTTGAGTGCTGCGAAACTAATTAGCTCACTACAAAGATTGAGGAATAATTAGGGACTCCACTGCAAGCACAAAACTAGGGCATCTCGCCTTAAATAAACGCGAGCGAGCATCTCTGTGCTCCGCTGACGGCCGCGATCGCTTCAGGCAGATGATTACTTGGCTCACAGTCCCTCGGCTCCCACTCCGGGCCTGTTCACCAGAGGTGCCTCTACCTCCACCTCGCCCTTTAGGCAGGTGCTTTCTGGGTTTTTGGCTCGTGTTCCTGCACCTAAAGCCAGCTCCTTCCCAGATCCCCGCAGCTGGCCAGGCACCAAAGCAAGCAGGCAGCATTTCTGAAGATGCTGGTGCAGCCTCCTCAACAGAGCACCATCTCCATCTCTCTCAGGGGGAAAGCTGGAGCCAAGCATGGAAAACAGGAAGAAAAACATTTCCAAAATTTCTTTTTCAGTTGCCTCTGCTGGGTAGAAGAGAGGCTAAAACAGCCTTTCCCCTGGGCAGCTCCACTGGGATGGGCAGGAGCCTGCCCCGCCCCATACTGGAGCCCTTAAAGACCAGGGTGATCCAAGAGGAGGATTTGGGGCTGCTCAGATCCTTCTTCCTCACACACAGCCCATGCAGGGGACTCCCCACGTGGGCAGGAGGAAGTCCCTGGTGACACACACCCTCCAAGGAAATTCCCCCCTCTCCTGCCTCCGCCAGGTAATGAGCCGGGGATGGAGCTGAAGGCAGCCCAGACTGAGGAGTCCCTGACCTTCAGTGTTCACTCATCTCCTGGCACTGCCAACCATCCCTCCTCCGGTCACTGCCTGTGCCCCAGGAGCTACTCACAGGTTTGGCACTTACTAATAATATTTAATAACAACCTGACACTCAGCCCTGCATCTCACCCGGAGACCCGAGGCAGCCTGGTAACGTCCTCAGCATCTGTGGAGGAGCAGGGGAAGGAGCAGCGGGGCATGGGGGCACAAGCTTTGCTCTAAGCCCTTCGGAGGAGCCTCTCCAGTTCCTGCTCCCTCTGAACCTGCTGAGTGTCTTGCCCTCGCCTGTGGTGAGGAACGCTGGCGGCCACAGAGGGAAAGGACAGGTTCTGTCCTTAGGGACCAACCACCAAAACCCCATGGACACTCTGGCACTTCACAGAGAGCCACAACCCCTCCCATCAGAGGCCTCATGGCCTCACGGGTTTGGTTTGTTCTCAGGGTTTTCTGGTGCCTCAGATCCCCGGATGCAGAAGGGGCAGGGAAGGATGAGTGGGAAGGGGGTCCTAACTTGGAGCCTGCATCAAACCCACCCTCACCTGATTCCATTCTGTAATGTACTCATCATGCCCCTGCCCGCAGCAGGAATCATGGCAGTGAGTGCCAGCCCCAGATCCTGCCTGCTGCCACCAGCGAGGAGCATTTACTCAGCACACCCAGCACTGTGCATACAGAATCGCACTGCAAATGCAGCTCCCTTTTCTGCAGCCCCGAAGGGTTAAGGATTTGCAGAGAGCAGGTGAAGCCAGGCAGTACAGCAGGGCTGGAAGTGCTGTATCTGCACCCTCAAACGGACTGGAGCAGCTGCTCCCTTCCCTGGGTGGCTGCTTAAAGGGACAATGCCAAGGTCGATTAGACCCAACCCTGGACCTGCCTTTGCTTTCTCTTTCCTTTCTCCCAGGGCTCACAACTGTACAAACAGATGAGAATTCAGGACAAAAAGAAAGAGAGCTTGAAACACCTTCATCCAAGAACCCTTCCCAGGCTGGCAAGGCAGCTCAGCATTGCCTGCTCCACAATAGCTCATTGCCCACTGAAACCTGCTCCACAAACCACAGGGGGAGAGACCCAGAGCTTTTTAAATTCCCCTGCTTCCCTCTCTGTCCTTGTACCTGGAGAGCACATTTTCACACCCACTGAGTCTGCTCACAGCATGTAAATTCTCTGTGGCAGAGTCCATTTCGGGACAAAACCTCCGCCTGTGCCATCTTACATCAGGCTGAGAACAGAGGCAGGGCCAGGCTGTTTGCTCTGGAGCAAAACCCCTCGGTTCTGCCCCAGAGGAGTCCCTGGGCACTGCTGCAGCCTGGCAGAGAGCTGCCACCGGGCAGAAAGCTGCAGGAGGGGATGGGGAATGTGCTGCAGGCCCCCTCCATATCAAACCCCTCTGACAGGATGCTCTTGAAGCCAAACCGTCCCCACATTCCTGGTGGCTCCAGGTGCAGGTGATGAGCATTCAGCAAGCTTGTGCTGTCAGGACGCCAGCAAGAGCACCAGAGCTGAGAGCATTCTTCAAAAGCAGAAGTGTGATGAGGAAAAAGAGACATAAAATCACCTCAGACAAACATTGTTGCCCCGTGATAAAAGGATCTTGCTCTGGCATCTTTCAAGGTGAATGAGAAGTGCCCTGAAAGTCTGGGATGGGTTGGGATCTGTGTGGAAGCGGAGGTTTCTTCTGGCACAAGGCCCTCACAGATGGATGCTCCAGGCAGCAAACAGACAGACCAGACAGACGTCTTTATCCTGCAGCGCAAGTGGAGCCGTTCCTGTCTTTCAAACACACACCTAATCATTTTTAAGATCTCTGCCTCAGAACTATCTTTTTGATAAAACTAATCACAGGCTTAAATTACAGATAAATACCCGATATTAAAAGAACAGTTTGAAAGGGAGGGAAGGGGTGGTTTAACGGTGCTCATTTTCCCTGCTTTTCTATAGCACACATCTTGGGCTATTTAACTGCAGAGCTTATGGAGCTTCATTCTGCCAGCTCTCCTTTCTTTCAGATGTGCCTTCTACAAACGTTTCCCCCGGTTGCTTTGCCCGCTCTGCCTCTGTTAGTGGAATGATTGCAGCAGTCACTGTACCTCCAGCTGAGCCTAAGAAGCAGGCATGCTACGAGCTGTACGAACACACACAAAGGAATCGACCTGGTGCTCAGAAGGCTGGACCCAAAAGCATCTACACAGGGAATGAGGGACTCGCAGGTGCCTGTGAAAGATCTGGGCTATAATAGCTCAACAAAGAAGAGGAGCTGAAAAAATAAATCAAAGCTGCGAGAGGCTCAAGAGGCCGGCTGAGGACAGAGGTCTGTGCCCACAGCTCTGCTGGCCCTTGTGTTGCCAGCCGGAGGGACGGAGCTGTTGTTGGGCTGGCAGGACTGAGCCAGCTCTAGGTGCTTTTAAGCACAGCACAATCCAGGCTCATGCTGGCTTCTTCTGCTCTGCCGGGAACAATGGCTTTGATCAACAGAAGATTGCCGAGTTAATTGTAATGATATTCTAATAAAGCTGGGGAGATTAATTACGGCTCTTTATCAGCGCTGGCCCTCTGCCAAGGGTTGGCAAAATTGTTTGCCTCTGTTTCTTGTCATTTGAATTTAGGAGAAGAAAGGAGGAAGTTGGGCGCCGTGTTTTCCTGCAGCAATCAGGAGTGTGGCCTTGTGCCCTGCTCACGCTCGCAGCTCGCTGCGCTGACGGAGGGGAGCGGGGGGCACACGGGGAGAGCAAATGCAGAGTGACAGAGCACACCAATTAGACATGATGCAGCATAATTACACTCCCAGTCAATAAGGGGGCTGGTGCAGAGAAGCGCAAAGGATGACGTGCAGACCACAGGCGTCACTCCACAGTGGGCAAAGCCGGGGCGGGTAACAGCTGCGCAGGCTGGGGAGCACAAGGCACACACAGGGCCTGCCAGGAGACCTTGCAGGAGCAGTGCTGACACCAGGCAGGAAAGCCTTGTGGCCTTCGTTCTTGCTCATAGCACACCTGCACAGCACAGAGAGTGTCCAGAGAGCAGCCAGAGCCCTGCTAAGTAGCCTTGGGGAACATGAGACTCAAACCTTCCTATTTCACTTGACAAATAGCTCTTCCTTCCAGGGAAGATTTAGCAGTACCCGGGCAGGTGAGAGACAGACCTGCAGAGGAATGATCCGGGCTGGAAGGCAGCAGATCAATCAGGCAGAGCTGCCTGTCTCGCTCATAGAGAAGGGTGAAGAGGCTTTTCCTGCATCTGGCCAGCACGAGATGTGCTGGTGGAACAGGCTGTGAGTGAAACCAAGGAAGGAAACGTGCTCCTCACACAAACCAGAGAGCTGAGGATTAAAATAATACCACTTGTTTTTCAGCAGGTGATACAGCAGTACCAGAAACTTCCTGCTGATGGGCCAGGGCTTGCAGCTTTGAGGAGGAAATGTGGCACCATCTAACCAATGCCTTCACCAAGGGCACCCACAGGACACGCAGCCGATCCAGTGCTGTGCTCCTGGACAGCTCTAGGAATTGCTCTGGTAGCCTTGCCACTGCTTGGGAACCATGCAAACATGGTTCTAGGTTAAGATTCTAAGTGTTATTCCTGTCAAATGGAAGGTATCCAGGCTTTATGCACCTGAGACCTGCTCAGGCAGGAGCAGCCCCGCAGGGTCCCTGCTCTCCCCGGACAGTGGGGCTGGCACGTGGCACAGTGCAAACCCAAGGTATCCACCCAGGCTGAAAATCTGGCAAGAGCAGGCAGGGAGCACCAACCTCCCCGTGCGACACGGCCACTGACAACCTCCGGCTGCTTTTCCAAGTGCACTGAGCACTTCCTGCCTGTGGAAGGACCAGAGCACGACAGCAACGTCCTCTCTGTGCTGAACCAGAGCACTCGGAGCAAGGTCACAACAGCCTAAGAGCAGGGTCCGTGTTTTGTACCATCGCACCGATAACAATCCAGAGAATTCGTTAGGGTTTGCAATGACCCATAGAACTATCTCACACCCGAAATGTTTGCTCCAACTGAGAGGAAAAATTGCTGATCTAAATACTTTTTTCCTGGAACATGACAGAAACAATTACTCATTTAGGCTTTTGTAAAGACTATTGAGTTTGGCAAAATATTGCTCCAGGGGCAAAATAATGGAAAAAAAAAGTTTTAAAAACATTTAAAAGCTCAACTTTTTTTTTTTTTTTAGATAAAGAAATTCCAGTTTTTCTATTTCAGAACAAATCTTTACCCTTAATCTGAGTTTATCTCAAACACAAAGAAACAAACAAAACATTAAGAGAACAATTACCAAGACGAACAACACCAGAAAGCAAAGTGTTGTAGAACCTTCCATCATAACCTTCCATCCAAAGAAAATTTGTCCTTTTATAGAGATTCTGGACAACCAGAAGTATTTCAGCAGCTTAAGACATTCCTTAAGTAGAAAATCGAATTTCCAGCTGCCTGGAGCCATTGTCCCTGCCTGCACCGGGGCTGGTACCGGTGCCTCTCCGAGGGCCGGGACAGCACCAGCGCTCTGGCACGTGCTGCCCCAGATTCCCCATAAATAAAACCATCGGCACCGGCTCCCGTGTTCATTTCACAGGCGGCTGCTCTGCTGACAGGTTTCACACGCTGCTACTGTGTCTTGTCAGCTTTATACTCTCAGGCCAACGCCAGCTCACCAGCTCTGATGTATATACATAAAAATAAACGGCTCAGAAACCCCAATAAAGTGACAGATAACATAATGGGACCTGGCTTCAGAAAATAAGCTTGTTTATGGAACCTCCGTGCCTCCAAATTTGATTTATGCCACACGGGCCGCCTCTCAGCAGGGGTTTGGGGAGCAGGGCTCGCTCGTGCTCGCTTCCCACGGGCAGTGAGGGGACAGTCACTGGCTCAGAGCTGCCTTAGGGCTCCTGCCCTGACTGCCAGCGTGAGTGTCAGGAGCAGAGAGCAGAGCTTCCCGCAGGATGTGGTTGATGTGATCGTCCTCCAGCTCCTACGGGTGCTCTGCATTTTCCCCAGAGGCTGCCTCTGTCAGGTCCAGTACCTGCCCACCACAGGGAAGCTCTCCTCGTCCTCTCTGACCCACCTAACTCCCCTCCTGGTGCTTTCCAGGCTTGCCCACGCTGTCTGCAGGCTGGAGGTGGCTGCAGAGAGCTCAGGGCTGCAGCAGCTGACAGAGCATGTGAAGTGAGACCAGACAGCGCCTAAAGGAGACCATGTGAGCTTCAAAGGGGAGAGCTCCTGATGGCACAAGCAGGTTCTCCTGGTAGCCCCTTTGCTCTGGGCTGCAGATAGTCCTTACTCAATCTCTTTCTCAAAGAGCCTCCTCGCAAACAGGGATAATCCCTCATTTGATGTTTGCTCCCTTGGATATCGCTGTTCACAGCAAGCACCGCAATTTGTGTTTATTCTTGCCAAGCCGTGTTTATTCTTGAGCTGCTTTGATTGTTACAGTGAAGGCTGGGACGGCTCTTTCAGTCAAAGTGCCTGTTTCCAGGGGGCTAATAATGAGAGACTGTCAGTCTGGAGGCACAGGGGAAAAGATCGCAGCCCCTCCTCTCTCGGCAAACAATCAGCCTCCTCCAGACCCCACGCTTTGCTCTTCTCAATCTTGGAGAGGCAGCCGGGAGTTCCTTGGCCCCAGCCTCGAGGGGAGGTGCCAGAGGGATGCCAGCCCCAGCACCATTCCTGCAGAGGGGCGCAGAGACGCCCAGGAAAAGCCACACACAGGCAGGGTATGAATGCCACGAGCCCTGGGGTTTCAGGCAGCCCCGTGCCACTCGCCTGGCACGGGTGAGCCCAGCAGAACCCGCCTGGTGCAGCTGCACTGCTGGGACAGACACGGCAGAGCTCCCAACCCAGCAAAGCATTCCAGAGCACCCCAGGGGCACAGAGCTCCCGCTGCAGGGCTGGGTCACGGTTGGTCACTGCCATGTCCCGTACCCTGTGCCAGGCTCACCCTGGCACCGCACTCCTGTCCAGCCCCCACATACACAGCAGACCCCTGGCTGGCTGCTGCCAGGCATGGACCACACCTGCGGAGGAAGAATTCCCCTGCCAGACACAGGATCACACACACAGACCTGCCACAGCACAGCAAGGGGACCTTTGGCTCCTGTGACAACCACGTGGCTCCCCATCTCCTTGTTCCAATCTCCAGGCCCTCATCCCATTCAGATTTTAATCAAACCTTACATTACGCTGTCATCTGTCTGGGGCTTACTACTAAGGAGGGCTGTGGGGGAGGTTTCCCCTCAAATTAAATAATTAAAATGTTTTTCTCAGGCTAAATAATTTTAATTTCTCCCCCCAACAGACCAGTGGCCATAAATATTTAATACATGCCTTGCTTCACTGCATCCAGTGTGCTCTAAAACGGTTTTAGAAATCATTTTATTGTGTGTATTTTTCTTCTTTTAATTACAGTCACCTGGTATCAGACCACTTCAATAAATAATCAAAGGCAAGGGGGAAGCAGGGCAGCCAGGATGCTTCAGGAGAGGTGGGCTGTGCTACCTGCATGGAGAGGAAGGAATGGAAAGAAGGGACACATCCCACCCTGGCAGCCAGCCTTGCTCCTGCTTGGTGCTGACCCCACCTCAGTGCTGCAGTCCTGGCAGCTGGGTTGGGGTTACTGAAATGTCGCCTCTGGAACGGACACGGTGCTTATCCAGCTCCAGTGCAGAGATCCATCCTGCCAATCCCTCCCTGGCAGGGGCCAGCAGCGAGTGCCAGGGGACGGGTGTGAAAGGCGCCCAAGCATGCGCTGATACCTCCCCAGGCCGCCTGCAGCCGCCGGCGATCTGCGGCTGACGGACTTCCTGAGTTAGGCATCCTAGCTCTCCTTTAAAAGCCCTCGATGGATTTATTTTTATTTTCTTCCAGGAATTCCTCTAATTACAAGGATAGTCCGAGTGCTTTTTAACCGTTCTGTGTCCAAACCAGGCACTGCTCTCCAGGTAGAAGCGCCCTCCGTGCCCGCAGTGCCAGCTGGGGTCCTGGTGATGCTGGGTGCAGCAAGGGGGGATATGTGGGAGCAGCGGTCAGAAATTCACCCCCCACGCTATTGGAAGCTGGAAAGCTGGGAGCTCCAGCCCTTCACTGCACGGCCAGATCCTGCTGTCCCCACAGGCACCAGCTCACGGCCCCAGCAGCCTGGCAAGGAGAGAGTTATCAGCTCCTGCAGCCGCCACCGCAGCCAGCCTGGTGAATGGCATTAGCAAAAATGAATAGGAATACAACATGAAGCTAATAGGATCTGAGGGGAGCTCCTTAGACAAGTTGATTTCCAAATTGGACTGACTTTAACCTCACATAAATAAAAATGAACGCTTATAAAATATGGTGGAAAAATCCATAAGGGCAGATGAAGGCATTGATGCATTTTTCTCTCCCTCCTGCACTTGCAGTACAGAGCTGGGCTCCCTGTGCTGCTCAGGATCACCCCAACCCTGCCCCTGCTCCAGATTAGCCCAGGTGTGTTGTGTCTGGGGCCAGACTTGGTCTGCAACAGCCAACGCTGCCCTGAGGTGTCCAGGGAGGTTCAGCAGCAAGGCTCAGGACCAGGAAAGCTCCCCTGGGCCACCACCAAGCACAGCGGAGCAGGCATCGAGCAAGATGGGGCAGGGGCTCAGCCCACCCCGCATCAGCACTGAGCTGTGCAAACCCAGCTGCCAAACCCTGGGTGCCAGAGAGGGTCCCCCTCCAGTACCTGGACGCTGCTTTTCACTAAGCCTGGAAGGACACAACACCCCTGCCCAGCCTGCCAAATCCAGCTGGAATTCCCCACTGCTTCCATAAAGCATGGCAGCAGGACAGGCACGCAGGCACAAAGCCAGGAGGGTCTCACGAGCTTGCATTTCTTTAGGCAAATGCTGCTAAAAAAAGGTCCTGCCCCAAAGGTCTTCAGCCCAAGCAGGTGATGGAAAAACAGCAAGAGAAAACAGGGTCACTGCCTGACAGACAGGTGGTTCCCACACTTGTGCCCGAGCCATTGTCACCAATTTGGGACAGAAGCTGGCAAATAAGGGGTGAAGGGCAGGGACACATTTCTGTGGGGGGCCTCTGGGAGCTCCTCTTGGAGCAAGAGGCACTGGAGCAGAAAGCAGAGAGCTGGGAGACAGCAGCAAGTGCTGGCAGAGGCTGTCACCGGAGGCTGAGTGACAGCGAGAAACCACGTGTGGAGAGGGACTACGAGGTTAACAGCACAGAGAGCTGTGAAAGGGCTGGAGAGCGGAGACAGGTAACTGCTGTTTGCCAGCAGGAACCAGCAAAAGCAAGTAAAGCATGGGTGACACGAGCAAAATGACAGGCGCAGAAAATGATCCTTGCAGCAGAGCTCTGAACAGGCAGGAGTGGGAGAAGATTGCATTTGTCAAGGCCAGAGAAAAGGATGTTGAAGGAATTGAGCCGTGAGATGATGACACTCTGGATGAGAGTTTTAGCAGTACCTTAGCAACCCGAGGTGAGGGAAGGAGGCAGGTCAGCCCAGCCCCTCCCCAGGCAGCTCTGCCCCGGCTCTTGGAGCGGGGTGACCCTCAGGCACCCACGGGGAGCCTGACACGGGTGCTGAGATCCCAGCCCAGGCACAGGATGGGCTCTGCGGCACCATTCCTGAACCAAATCATCTGCTGGCATTACAAAGGCCTTCAGACAGACAAGGCAAATGAAGAGGTAAAAAGAAGACAGAAAACCAGGAAAGACGATCTGAGCTGCCAGGGGAGGACAGGTCTTCAAGAGGTCTGTGGGATGAGGGAAATGTTCTGCCAGCAAGGAGCTGTTGCCAAGGAGAGCTTATCAGCATCAGGGAAAGCAGGGCACAGGGCCAGCCCTGCGCTGGAACCAGAGGAGCAGAAATGGCCAGCAGTCACCGAGAGCACGTCCAAAAACCTACAGCAACTGGGGAGAAGAAAGGGGTGTGGGAGAGCTGATGGGGTGTAAGGTAAAAGGGGAAAGAAAGCAGGCCTGTCTGGGAAGGGAAGCTCAGAGGGGAAAGAGGCAGGGAATCCCAGTGAATGGAAGAAGTCAGTGCACCCCCTCTGCCAGCTCAGCCAAACCTCCCACAGGCACCAGGCGAGAGGCATCAGGAGCTAAAGCCCTAAACCAGCCAGCTCTGAAATGCTGATTACAGCAGCAGCTCCCCTATAAAAAGGGGTCTGGCATCCTGAAAATAACATGGGCAATAACAAAGAGGAGCAGCCTTAAATACCCATTTCCTCCACATAAATAACACGGTCTATAACTCCGGCTTTACATGCAAATATTTACAGGGCAGAGAATCCACAAAAGATAAACAACTTCTGCCTGCCTGGGACAGAGACAAGGAGTTTGGAGATGAGCCCCTCCTGCCCAGCGTAAGCAAGGTCCCTGGAAAAGAGGGACTGGCCCAGGGACTTGGGCAACCAGCTGGCACTGGGGGCCGCGTGCCCCTCTGAGAGCACGGGCACTCATTTGGTGCTTGTGAGATCTTCTCTCTGCTGCCACGGGCCAGCTCGGGGCTGGCTGCATGCAGGACCTGACCTCACAGTGGGCTTTGCTGACAGCCAGGGGCTGACCTCAGCTCTGCTTCTGCCAGGAGAAAGCCTGGGGGTGATGGAGGAGCCAGGGTCCAGCAGCTGGAGTCTGTGCTCACCCATGAAAGTTGGGCTTGGCCAACCCACCACCCTGCCAGCTGTCAGCTGAAGGAGAGGGCAAACATCTCAGTCTCACGTGTGTGGTACTGGTTGGGAGTGTCCCTGCCTCCAGCCTCCCTGGCACTATCTGAACACATCTTTGAGAAACACGTCGTTGCCAGACAACACCAACCCCAAGGAACCGGTCTCAAAGCCGTGAGCAGCCCTGGCAGCTGGGAAAGCACCAGGCACACAGCAGCTGCGGTGTTTCTGGGAGAATATAGTGCATGATTTTGGATCCGTGAAAAAATGCAAAGCTTTTTGACCCATTTCAGGAGTGAACAAAAACAACAAACCCAGACCCATGTATGAAATCCTCCAAGGTTTCCATGGCACTGAAATTCAGGCTCAGAGCAACTTTCTAGGAGCAAGGAATTCCCGCTGTGTCCCTCCTCTGCACTCACCGCTCATTATCCTCAGTATGGAAATTTTTCCCAGCGTTTCCACGAGGAGCTTTGAGCTGTTTTCAGCTCAAAACGTTCTGTGCAGTGAATCCAGATTGGACTTGGTAGGCAAGGATAACAGGAGGCTGCAAGCAGGAACAAAAATCCCTCACGACACACGTACAGCATAAAGATGCCTCCAGCCTCAAAGGATTTACCACTTTCAGTCCAGACCTTGCAGCCTTCTCCTGAGCTTTCCTGGTCAAGTTTTATTGAACCTGGCAGTGTGGGCCAGTGCATGATCGGGGCCCTGGGGAGGAACACGTACACCCAGGAGCTGGGGAGCGCTGCAGGACACGGCGGGCGCCCAACTCACCTCCCCTGCGTGTCAGAGCAGATCAAACACAAACCCACGAGTGGGTTCTCCTCTGGAAACGCTGTCATGGCTGCTCCAGAAACAAAGGACGGTTACAAGGGAAGAAGCCTCCCTCCCCTCTGCCCAGGGGAAATCAGATCCCTGCTTTCATGTTTGGGCTGTGTCCTACCCGTGTGCTGGGAGCCGGCGCCTCCCGAGGCAGCACGGCTGCAGCATGGCATGGACGGCTCACCCATGGCATGAACGGCTCACCCATGGCACGGACGGTTCAGCTATGGCATGGACAGTTCAGCTATGGCACGGACGGCTCGCCCATGGCACGGATGGCTTGCCTGCTGCACAAACGGCTTGCCCATGGCACCGATGGCTCGCCCACAGCATAGACAGCTTGCCCATGGCATGGACGGCTCAGCCAAGGCATGGATGGCTCGCCCAGGCACGGACGGCTCGCCCAGGAATGGACAGTTCACCCGCGGCACCAACGGCTCACCCTTGGCACCAAAGGCTTGCCCACGGCACGGACAGCTCACCCACGGCACTTGCCCACGCGATAGACGGCTTGCCCACAGCACGGACGGCTCGCCCATGGCATGGACGGCTCGCCCATGGCATGGACAGCTTGCCCATGGCATGGACGGCTCAGCCAAGGCATGGATGGCTCGCCCAGGCACGGACGGCTTGCCCAGGAATGGACGGTTCGCCCGCGGCACCAACGGCTCACCCTTGGCACCAAAGGCTTGCCCACGGCACGGACGGCTCACCCATGGCATGGACAGCTCGCCCATGGCATGGACGGCTCACCCATGGCACGGACAGCTCGCCCATGGCATGGACAGCTCACCCATGGCACTGACCGCTTGCCCATAGCATGGACAGCTTGCCCATGGCATGGACAGCTCGCCCATGGCATGGACGGCTTGCCCACGGCATGGACAGCTCGCCCATGGCATGGACGGCTCACCCATGGCATGGCCAGCTTGCCCACAGCCTGCGGCATGGCTGGCTCACCCATGGCATGGCCAGCTCGCCTGTGGCACCAGCTGCTTGCCCACAGCCCCACTCAGAGCTTGGACAAGGCCCCAGCCCTCTTGTAGAGCACGAGGTGCAGGAGAAGGACTTAGAGGGGTTTCACAGCAGGCTCAGGCAGGGACAGACACACAGATGTCCAGGGCAGATTGGGATGAAGGCAAGGGAAATTGTTCATAAAAGCGATGGATTTATCTTTTTCTCTTCTCACCTCTCCACCCTAAAATGCAGGTTTCAAATCCATAGACATGCAGGTCAAATTTGGAGACAAACTTCAGAAAAAAAGAAGTGAAAATGAAAATTTCAGACCTGACTTATTTCTCCTGGATGTTTCTAAAATAGAGCACTTTTCGCTGAGGAAGTGAGCCTGCACGCACAAACAAGAGGCAAAATGAAATGACCCCAAACAAATGAAATGGATTTTCATGGTTTGTTTCTTCCTCAGGGTGTGTGTGAGGAGAAAGGGATCACTGTCAGTCTCCCAGAGACATTCTTTTAACTGTTCTACTTCAGACACCACATTGAAAAACTGAATTATTCAGACAGCTCTAATTGCAGCTCCGAGGTACCCTTCCCTTCCTTGGTGTAGCACCACACTGGGCACAAACTGCTGTTTTTCTACTGCTTTCCCAAGGGATACAGGCTCTCCCCAAACCCAGATATCATCATGTCCCTATTCCCAACAGCACACCTCCTTGGGGGAAGAGGGTTCTGCAGAAAGAGTGCGCAGGTCTGCGCGTGCGCCTCGGAACTTCGAGGGGTGGGGGAAACACAGGAAATAATGAATCCCCCTGCACTCACTAAGTCCAAACAAAGAGACTGAACTGGGAGCCTGATTTGCATTGGTTTGATTGAAGATGTAATTTGCTCCTGAATAAATGTGGTTGCATCCCAATCAAACCTTTAGTCCCTCAGACATTATAACTCTTTCCTCTCTTCCCTCAGGCTTTGCCAACCTTTAAGGCTGACCAAGGATGATGTATTACAAGAAGGAATGGACTTAAATAAGAGAAGGACAAGAATAGATTATAAGGAGAGACTTTCCATGAGGAAGAAGGAGATGTTTAAAAACACCTTAGAGGAAGGTGCCATCACTAGAACAAGCAGAGCCAGCCCACCCCGCATCCCACCCAGCAGCACCTCAGGATTATGGAGGGAGTCACACACACAGAGCTGGCCCTGCATGCCAAGGGGCTGGGGCTCTCTCTTTCCTCCTGCTCGGAGCACTTTCTATCCACCAGAGCTCCCCTTGGTCTGTCCCATGGGTGCCCAGCAGTGTGGGCAGCTCTCCTGGTGTCACCATGGCTGCTCAAAGCAGCGTCCATGACATCCTCTCCTCAGGGCAGGTGGGAGATGTGCAGGTCTCGGGCAGCACACATTGCTAGGATGGGTCTGACAGAAATGTGAGCCCAAATTTAAAGCTGTCCAGACTGGGAAGCATTTCCCAGAGCTCTTCAGGAACTTAGAGCCTTGGCCCTGCTGCCTCAGTTCCAGTAGCGTCTGGTGAACTCAGAGCTTTCCTCCTCTGCTCGGATCTCCGTGGCTTATCACAGATGCCCTGCTGCTGGAATTGACACTTGGATGCCTTCCTCAGGCTATCACTGACTGGGTGAACCTGCTCCCCATCACACACCCGCTGCAAGCTGAGCTCCCTCCCTTCTTCTCTCCTCCCAATCCCATATTTATGAGATCACTCCAAGGTCCCTCTCAATCGCTCGGGCAGCCTTGGCCACGCAGCAGCCATCAGAGCAGCGAGTCAGCCTCGCAGGCAGTGAGCAAAGGACAAGCAGGGCCCAGGAAGGACAGACCTACTGGGCAGCACTGGAGGACGTAGCCCCCATCCTTGCTAGCCCCATCCCAAGGGACACCACAGCCGTTTTCTGGCTGTCCCAAACCCACAGCGCAGCTCATGCAGCTGCCAGGCCGCAGTGCTGAGCAGAGAAAACAGCAGCCTGTACAAAAGAAATGAGAATAACAGTACAAAGATGAAAAACTGAGCATTACAGGCAGGGAGGAAGCAACTCACCTGTTACTGAGCAGGTTTTGGCTTTGCCCTGTGCCTGAGGCCCTGGAGACTCAGAGCCATGCTGTGAACACACACCAGGGACGAGCATCTCCTGGGCGTGAATTCTACCCCTGCACAGGCCTCACTGCTCCAACTGCAGCTTCCCAGAGGAATGCAACCCTGGGAAGAGCAAGGATGCTCACAGCCTCAATTTATGCGAGGGGAATCCATCACAAGGCATGAAAGCCTTTCATTGAGGACAATTTGTTGCAGGAGTTATAAACAGAGTGCTGGGAAGCCAGCTGTCAGGCCAGGGGCGCGGCAGATTGGCAGGGCGGAGAGGACTGGCCCTGCCCAAGGGATGAGAGTTACCCGATGAACCCTCCCTGGGCAGGTGGGGCTGCACACAGCGCGGCTGGGCATGGGGAAACAGGGAGGCAGGGGTGGGCAGCCTCGTCCCTCGGCGCCGTTCGTAGCCTGGAGTCATCACTCAAAAGCAAGGACCACGGTGCCGGCAACGCCAAGGCCAGAGGAAGGGAGAGAGGCAAAGATTGATTATCCCATAAATCAATGGCCGGGCACTGATTACAAAATAAACCACCAGGGCAAAGGTCAAGTGCTTTGTTATATCACCCAGCCCACAAGATTTATTCACCCCTTGGGCCATCCGTCCCTTTTGCCATCTATTACAGGGAGCTGCAGCCTATGGACACAGCCAGCACAGCCCTGCAGGCAGCAGCACCGGGCTTAGAAATCAGACCCGGCTGCCAGGACCCGGCAGGTACAGGCACTGATCCTGCAGAACCGACAGAGCCACATCTACAACTCTGGGAAAGGTGAAAGCCAAGAGCTCCATCCCTACTGCAGGCACCCCTGGTGGCTGAGGGTGCTTCCCAAGCCCTCCATCCCCACCAGCCCCCTGGAAGCTTCCAACAGAGTGGGAAGATCAGAGGGACGTGGTCTCCTCTGGAATGAGCCACCAGGCCTGGCTGCGGCCACTGTGAAGAGACGTCCACGGCCGCTGGCCTCAGGGTGCACTTGCCTTATCCTTCTGGGCTCCAGGAAAGACCAAACACTTTGAGAGGATCAGCAACTTCCCAGCAGGCAGGGCCTCATTCCAAATCCGATCTGTACCCAGGCAAGCTTTCCATGCCTACTTCCATCATCTGAGATCTGCATCCTTACAGGGAGAGCTGCAGGGAATGTCTCCTAGCACTCAACTGGAATTCAGCCTAAAAAACTTTATTTTTTCCCCTCTTCCCTCTCTAACTTTGTATTTTAAACACAAGCAGCAATAAGAGAAATTCCTGGGAGTATTGTTCATCTGTTTCCCATAAGCTGCTTGTCACTGACCATGAAAAAATTTTTCAGTCTGGCTCCCAAAATATAAAAACCCTAAAATGGACATTTTTGAGTCCTTCACAGCAACCCGAAGGAGAATAACGTCAGAGCCGTATGATGTGTGTGCGTGTGTACTCGGAGGGTGGCAGAGAAACCTCCCGGGGAGGAGGCGAGGTGCCAGCCCGTGTGCCGTGGGCAGGGCACCTTCTGCCGCCTCCGCCCGCACAGCCGGGCACGCTGCGGGCACACACAGCCTGGGCCGGGGCATTTCCCCTCAGGGACATTCCCAAGGACCCTGAGGCTGTCACCCCATCCCCCTGCACCCCGGGGCTCTGCCAAAATGGCTGCTGCAGTTGGCACTTGCCTGGGAGTTTATTTTTCTTTTCCAAGCACTGAGTGTTTCGTCTCCAATTTTAGCCCATCTGCCAGCAGAGAGTGGAGGCTCCAGCTCACGGGCTGAACCACACGTCCCCACCAGGCACACGGGACACCAGCACGCAGGGGACACTGCTGCACAGAGGGGACAGCTGAGGTGATGAATTGCAACACAAAACCACGGACTGGTTTGGGGAGGAAAGCACCTTAATGACCATCTCGTTCCACCCCCCTGTCGGGGACACCGTCCACCAGAGCAGCTTCCTCCAAGCCCTGTCCAGCCTGGCCTTGGACACTTCCATGCTCTGAGCCTGATGCAAAACCAGACAAACCTCAGTGATTTACCCTTGCTGGGGATACTCCCCACAGACACCTCCTGCCCCAGGGTGGAACTCATCCACCTTTCACAGGGCATCTCCTGGCCCTGCCAGTCCCTGCTCTGCTCCTGCTGATGTCACCCCCCAGAAACTCAACCCCCACTCAACCGTCTCCAGCTTGAAAACACCAGGCACCCTCATTCCCAAGAGCTAAAACTCCTCTTCCCGCTTCTCTGAACTGCAAAACACCATCCCTAGTCCTCCAGGACAATCCTGTGTTCCAGCAGGATCAGAAAAGCACAAGGGTCCGTGGTTATTCCATTGGTCCCCGCTCCCCCGAGGAGAGCAGCGCTCCAGGGGAGAAGTCCCAGCAGTGCAGAGATGGGCAGAGCATCTCTACAGGAGCGGTGCTGCTCTCTGGAATCACACTTCCCCCTCTCCTCAGAGGATGGCACTCATCTCCAGAGCTCCATTCTCATCCACAACCACCACCTGTACCTCCGTGGGAAGGGTGTTGGAGGTAGCCAGCCCCTCCTGCACTCTCTCAAGGAACCCAATGGCAAAATTATTCCAAGCACTCATTCCTGGAGGCTTTTGCAAATCCCTTGAAGTCAACAGTACATTATTTTTAGGGCTTGGTATGTCTCTCCTCTCCCTCAGAGGTGCTGACCTGCACGGACATCCATCACTCCTATCGCTTGGCCCAGCTCCACGTTTTGGACAGCGGTGACAAACCGAGGTCAGGCCGAGGCGGTCACATTCCCAATCCCTCCCTCTGCTCCCTCCTGGCAGATTTAGAAGTTCAGATTTAATCTGAAAGAGGGAAGATGGAGAGGAGCCTCAGCAGCTGCAGTTTCTGTAAATGTCAGGATAGGACGGAGATCTTAGCAAGCCTTAATACACTGTGCAAATCCTCAGAGCATGACTGTGTGCTACCAGGGCTTTTTATTCCCCTCCATGGTAATTGGAGAGACAGGGATTAAAAAGAGGAGTTGCCACAAAGCTGGCTGGTCCCTCTGCTTTACCAGCCATGGTTTAATGACAATATTGGGACATCCAGGCCTCAGGGTCTGTAAAGACCCCCAGGCAGAGATGGGTGTTCTCCTGAAGGGCGCTGCCCAAAGAACTTTGGCTGCATAAAGCAGAAAGTGTCCAAAGGAGAGCTACAAAGGTGGAGAAGGGTCTAGAGGGGGAAGCCATGAATGGAGTGGCCGAGGTCACCTGGTTTGTTCAGCCTGGAGAAAACCGAGGGGAGACCTTGTTGGGGTCTGCAGGATCCTCCTGAGGGGCAGGCACTGAGCTCTGCTCTCTGTGACCGGTGACAGAACCCCAGGGAAAGGCTCCCAGAGCTCCAGGATCGCTCTGACCTCAGGGTGGGATTGTTGGGGTGTCTGTGCAGGGCCAGGGGTTGGACTTTGAGGATCCCTGTGGGCCCCTTCCAACTCAGAGTTTGCCTCGATTCCCTGCTTTGGAGTACATTTGGTGTGTGAGCAGGGGGCTGAGAGCTGTGTGCAGGCATTCGGCTGAGTGAGACTGCGCTCCATGCAGACAGGAGGGGGAGGAGGCACTGCCTGGTGTCCAGGTGTGAAGCTCTGTGCTCCTCTCTCTACAACTGCATGTTTACATTGCTTTTTTTCCTTTACATGCTTTTTTTTTTATGGATCAGGAAAGCTCCATCACTTTCCTTCCTGTAATGATGTTGACCTGATTAAAATTTTTATTGGATTTTACAAAATAATTTCATACATACTGTTCCCTGGAGCACTGCAGGGTGGAGGGAAGGCGGGGGAGAGAGAAAGAGAGAAGAGAGTATATTAAGAATGAGGTGGAAAAGGAAAATATTTTATTTTACACTGAAATTATGTTTCCTGAATGAATAATAGATTAGAAATCTCACTCTTTTTTTAAAATAGCGCTCTTACAAGTGGCCCCGCAACATGCAGGCATGAAAAAGTCACCGCTTGAGCATTTTGACCTATTTCAGTAAAAAATGCTTTGCCTTCCTCCAGCTCCTAACCCTTCCCACCACCTCCCAGCAGTCAGCAAGCTGTGGTTAAGGGGTTGCTGGCACCTGGGAGACAGGCAGGAGCACAGGGACAGACCCCAACCCTCCTGGACATCCACAGCCCTCCCGTCAGCCAGGCCAGAGCATCCCCTCTAGTCCAGCTCCTGGTTTGACCTGACGCTTTAATGTGAGACCAAACTGTGGAGGCACCCGACCGTCCCTCCCCTGCAGGGACAACAGTGTGGGGTCGGTCCCAGGGACCCCTAAAAGCCTCTCAGGGATGAAATCACCGACAGGTCACACACAGGAAACACACACCAGGCTCCTGTCCCCAGCCTTGGCCAGTGAAGGACCCTGCTGTACCCCAGGGAGCTCACGGAGCAGGGCAGATCTCTGGGAAGCCCGAGGCAAATGAAACACCAGGCACAAAGGAGGGTTTGAAAGCAGTGCTTGTCGTGCTATTTTAGCATTTTACTACTGCTTTCCTTCCTTGCCAAGGCAATGCCCTAGCACTTTAATGTTTCAGGCATAGAATTCCCATCGGTGTTTCACTCTGCTCCCTAGGAATAAATCAGGTCTTTGCTGTATGAAGAATGTCGTGAGGATGATTTAGTTACCCAGGTCCATTTTCATACATTTAAATTAGATAGGAACCCCCTGGCCCAAGGACTCACTGTTGCCTTCCAGAGGAAGGCAGGCACTCCTGCCACAGGCAGCTCTGCACCCTAGGTCCCAGGACCATAAAAAAAATGCATTTCAGGGAGCTCAACATTTGCTTCGGTGTCCTTTCAAGAGTACCCCCCCAGGGCTGGCTTGTTTGGAAATTTAGTTTTCCTGGTGGATTTATATGAAATAAATATTTCAATGCTGCATCAATGGCTCACCAGAACCCCCCAAGTGGCAATAAGTCTCTGAGCTGAACCTGATGCCAGTTTAGTTTCGGATGAAGTGAAGCCAAGGTGAGAGATGAAGCTCGTTACTCTGTGGGCACTGCTGGGGCCAGCAGCTGACACTGTCTGCACGTCCCTTCTCAAGGTCCCATTGCTGGAGGTATCGGGGTTGTCTGGGTAACTCTTGATGTGCGTTTTGGAATGAGTCTGTAGGGCAGGGTTGAGTTCTTCCCAGCACCACAGTCTCTAACAATTTCTGTTTGACATTTCCCCACGGGCTCTGGTTTTACCCCCGCAGTGACTGTTCTGACAGGCTTCAGCTCTGACCACCTCTGCAGCCCCTAAATCCTGCCCTCCTGGGACAGGGCTGCTGGTTTTCCACAGGGAGCAGCGCAAAGCATCCCCTCCGCTCAGAACACAGGCAAAGCTCCGACCCCCAGCAGCGCTGTGGCTCACACCTGGGATTTCAGGGCTGGGATTTCACCCGGGCTCTGCAGCCTGCCCTCAGACATCATCCCTTCTGCTCCTTCATCTCCTGCTGCACCACTACCCCAAGGGCAACCATCCGTGGGATTTCAGGATGTGTCTGTCACCCAGCATGTCCTAATTGTGACTTCACCACTCTGTGCTGCTCCTTTCCCACCCAGGCCCCTCCTGGGCAAGGGCTGGGGCCAGCAAGGGGGCCACCACAGTCTGTGCAGGCTGTCCCAACCCAGAGAGCAGCAGAGCAGAGACCTTGCAGCAGAAAGGGATTTGCAATGCAGTGAACAGCTAACTGATAAATACCACAGCGAGAAAATTCCAAGCTCTGGATAGACATGGCATTAAGCTGTGCCCATCGTCCAAGAAACGGAGGGCATCTGTCACCAGTATTACATTGCCCCACACCCAGCACAAACCCCTCATTTGTTCCCAACTGACTTTGATTTCAAGTCCCAGCCAGTGACAAAGAAAAGAAGAATACAAAGCCTCCCCAAGAGAGTGAGAACAGCAATTCACCAACAGCCCGAGTGGGGCGAGACACAAAATGGCAGCAGCAGGTCCTGCGAGCGGGCAGAGCCAGCTCCTGCCTCGTGCTGCTCACAGCTGCCTCAGCCCCAGCCCAGGAGGGGACGAGAAATTAGGGACATTAATTTCTGGGCAAAAAGACAAGCCCACAGGCTCTGACCAAACCTGAGTCTTCCTGGAACTCGGTCATTAATCTTTAGAAAGAAGAATAACTCTCTCCAAATCCCCACATTTCTCTCCTCCCTGTTTGTGAGGAGAGACGAGGCAGGCGCGGCCCCTCTGCTGGGTGATCAGATCATGCACAACCCACAGCTCCAGGAGCCTCATAGATGATCTGCAGGCCCACTTGCATCCTCACAGCTCCACCTCCTCCCACAGGAGCTCCTGGGCAGGCTCCAGGCTTTGAAGCCCACATCCGTATATCAGCAGCCTCCATCCAGGCTCCCCGGAGCGCCTGCGTCACAGCCAAGGGCAGCACCAGCCCCCAGGCCACTGCCTTGGCTCGTGTCTTGTCCCCAAATCACACATGCAGATGGGTTTAAACACATCAATTGATTTCCTAACCTCACATCTCCCTGGGAGCAGGGGCTGGAGCTGTCACTGCCATGTCAGGCGGGGCAAACAGGAAAGGCATGAATTTGGGAACTGCTCCCAGACCAGTGAGGAGGGACAGGTCAACATCAGCTCCCACCAACCGTGGCTGTCAAAAAACCTCTTTTATGGGCAGGGATTTGGCAGCCAGTGCTGAAAGGAGCCTGCAGCCCACACCACACCACACCACCACCACCACCACAACC
>VYZT01001312.1:0-15799 GCA_013400735.1 Pomatostomus ruficeps | reverse complement strand
TTCAGCTGCTGCCACCAGCACCCAGATGACAGTGACAGCCCAAACAGGTCTCTGGAGGATCAGGAGTTTCTGTAAAGCAGAACCCACGGTGCCAGCAGAGCCCTGAGCTCCCCACCCTGGGCAGCACAGAACGGTCACACTCCTGAAAAAGCTGCATTTGCTCCGTCAGGGCTTTGGCTTGAGAGAATTGGCTCAGCCAACTCCTCAGGCAGGAGGAGAGGAGCCTTCCCGGGCCAGGCTCCAAGCAGAACACAGCTCCTGTGCACCCAGCACACAAAACAAAACTGCGTCAGCATTTTGGAAAGACTGCAGAATCATTCAGGGGAACAAGGAGGAATCAATTTTAACCACCAGCCCTGAGGATCTGGTTCTGGCCAAGGGACAAGGACCTTCAAACACCCCCAGGGGCAGGAATCCCCTGTGAGGTGAGGAGAGACCCACTCACACCTCAGGGGGTGTCACAGCTCCTCTGATCCCAGCTGGGACATTCTGTCCCTGGGACCCAGGCTGGGACACAGCCTCCAGGTCACCCTGCCCTGGGAACCCCTGTTCGTGTGGCTGCTCTGGCCAGGGCGGTGGGGACGCTGGGGTGAGTCAGGGTGGGATCAGTGGGCAATGGGATCAGTGCACAGTGGGATCAGGGAGCACAGTGGGATCAGAGTGTACAATGGGATCACAGAGCACAGTGGGATCAGGGTGCAGTGGGATTGCGGTGTGCAATGGGTCGGAGTGTGCAATGGGATCAGGATGTACAGTGGGATCACAGAGTGCAGTGGGATCAGAGTGTGCAATGGGATCACAGAGCACAGTGGGATCACAGAGTGCAGTGGGATCAGGGTGTGCAATGGGATCAGTGAGCAGTGNGGGATCAGGGTGTGCAATGGGATCAGTGAGCAGTGGGATCAGGATGCAGTGGGATCGGAGGGCAGTGGGATCAGGGTGTACAGTGGGATCAGGGTGTACAGTGGGATCACAAAGCACAGTGGGATCAGAGAGCACAGTGGGATCGGAGAGCACAGTGGGATCGGAGGGCAGTGGGATCAGGGTGTGCAGTGGGATCGGAGGGCAGTGGGATCAGGGTGTGCAGTGGGATCAGTGGACAGTGGGATCAGTGGGCAGTGGGATCAGTGGGCAGTGGGATCGCAGGGCTGGAATCACGGCGGTCCCGGAGCTGGCACCACTAGAGGGAAGCACGAAGCCGCTGACGCTGCCGGCTCCGGAGGACCGAGATGGATGCGGGGCAGCGGCAACAAAAGGAGGGAGCTGCAGGGACGGGGACAGACGCGTCCCCTCCTGCTCGCACCTCCCCGAGTCCCGGGCGGAGAACAGCGCAATCGGCTGTTTCTGAACAGCCCAAATCCTGGTTCCCGAAGGTCGCAGGGTGTCCCCGCCATCCCTGGGAGCAGGGTTGGGTCTGGCTTCGGCAGGAATCGAACACGTGGGAAAAGCGGGGGAACCTCCTGGGGATCCCTGGGGGGTTCCCGGGTGAGGGATCCCTGGGGGCGAGGGGCGTGAGCTGTGGGCTTGGCTGAGCCCCAGAGGCGCGCTTTGGTGTCCAAGGATGGGGAAGGACCATGAACCCATTCCCTGTCCCATCCCGGAGCTTTGTCCAGGCTGGAGCCAGGGTCCCGGCAGGGTCAGCTCGGTGGGGACACGGAGAGCTCAGGGACAGCTGCTCTCACACACCGAGTGCCCACAAAGGGCTCGGGGCATATTTGGAAGTGCTGCCAAGCTCTCCATCCCCATCCCCAGGGGTGTGACCGGTCAGCTCTCCAGTGGCCACTCAGGCCCTCCATCAGCTATGCTGGACACCCCCCTGGGAGGAGCTGGGCTGGCAGGTCCCTTTTCCAATCTGGTTTGGTATTTTCAGGATGAAAGATGCTCCTCCCAAGCCCTTTGAGGTGCTGTGAGTTCACCTTTAGCAACTCACTGAGCTCCGTTTGTTCCTAAACACCCAGAGTCCCCTCCCCAGCCCCCGCTCCCATCCCTCAGACTCAGCTCATGACAAGGGGAAAGATTTGATGAACAAGGATCCCCAAATACCCCCAAATCCCCCCTAGCCCTGGGTGATTTCCAGGAGGGACTCACCTCACCCAGCCACGCCTGGCTCGGGCAGGAATAAATGACCTGGAGAGGCTGTCCCACTGCTGGGGGGCACCTGCGTGATGGGAGTGAGGCTCCTCCAGCCCCCCAAGGCCATTCTGGCATCCAGGCCAGTGGGAAACCATCAAGGCTGTAGGAAAATGCACAGGAATTCTGGTGGAGTGGGTCCTCCCACCTGGAGCAGGAAGGTTGGGGATGAGGCTGGCGCCAGAAGCCCCTTTTGGTCAGTCCCTGGGTGTTTGTGTGACCCACGGTTAAGGTGGTTTTACCTCTCCTGCCAAAGAGCTGAAATGGGAATATTTGGTATCGGTTTCCTTTCCTCGCTGGTTTGTTCTTGGAGGAGGCACCTTCACCATGTTCCCCACGCCAGGGCAGGGCGTTTCCCATCGGGGAGGGCTCTCCTGGACACCCCTGGGGGTCGATTTGTGCTCTGTGTGGGGCAGAGGCAGATGGAGGGGGTGTGAGGTCCAGGGGGTGCTCAGGGCTGGGCTTTGGGACACCCCTCAGCTGTGCCAGCAGGGGGAAGCTCAGGGACACCAAGGACAGGACAATCCTGGCTGAGGGGGGCGGTGAGGATGTCCAGCTGCACTGGGCCGTGTCCAGGGGCTCCGTTTGTGTGCAGAAGGACATCCTGGGGACATGCTTGGCTCCAGGAGGACACATTTGGCTCCATGGGGACTGCACTCCATGGGGTTTCCCTGGCACAGCCTGGGAACAAGGAGACTCTGCCTGGGGCTGCAGCTGATAAACCCTGGGTATTGAACACCCAGAAATGAGATTTCACCAAAAATCACCAAAATGGGCTGAATGTCCACAGCCCCAGCCTGACCAGCCCCAAACCTTCCATATAAAGGCAGGAATGTATGTTTTGGATGGTTTTCCTTCTCTCCCTGCTCCCAGCCATCCTGGGAGCTGGATTATCCTCTAAAAGGGCTCCTGGAGTTCCCAATAACACCCTGGCAATGGCACAGACAGGAACAGACCTGGGAACTGAACACCTGAACAGCTCCAGACTGGAGCAGGGAGAGACAAAAATACGGGTCAGGTCAGGAGCAAAGCCCCACTTCTGTCAGCAGCTCCTCCTGGGGGCTCAGAATCCCGTCAGTGAGGCCTGTGCTGGGAATGCCCTTCCAAGGTGCCTGGAGAAAGCAGCTCCCCGTCCCTCACTGCAGAGTTGTGTGGCAAAGGGGGGAGACTTCACTGCCCTGACCCACAGGAGCTCGGGGAAGAGGAGGGGACAGGGACAGGGACACAGCCAGGCCTCTTCCTTCGGCACCACAGGGTGCCCAGCTGCAGCTCTCCATGTGTTCATTCTTCCCTGGCTTCCAGTCCTCAGACATTTCATTTTTTTCTGGAAAGCTCTGCTCGGAGGATATTTCAGATCCTGTTTGAACCAGAGCCCATGAACTGTTCTCTCTCCACTTGCTGGCTGGAAAAATGGGGGTCTGAGCCCACGTGTCTGCATCTGTTCCCAGGAATGCCTGGAGGCATCGCGTGTTAATCCGCTCGCTGCAGACCTCAGCCGGCGCTTCTGAGCCGCCCTAAATCACAGAGATGACAACCGGCTCCATCTGCCTGGGAGCAGGGACAGCTTGGTGCTCTCACCGAGCAAGTGCAGGGAACACCTTGCACAGGGCGGTGCCTGCAGGAGGGTTCAGGGATCACAGAATGTCCCGAGCTGGAGGGACCCCCAGGGATCATCCAGTCCCACCCCAGCCCTGCCCAGACCCCCCAACAACCCCACACCGGGCACCCCTGGCAGCGCTGTCCAAACGCTCCTGGAGCTCTGGCAGCCTCGGGGCCGGGACCATTCCCTGGGGAGCCTGGGCAGTGCCCAGCACCCTCTGGGGGAAGAACCTTTCCCTGCTCCCCAGCCTGGCCCTGCCCTGCCTGTCCGTGTCCCCAGGGGCTGCCAGGACAGCCAGGTGGTGACAAGGACACACCTGGGCTCTGCCCAAGGCTCCTCCGAGTCTGCAAACCCCAGCCTGACCTGCTCCAGGGATGTTTTACCACCCCCTGTGCTGCTCTCCTGGACCTGCAAGTGGCGGCCACAGCAGCATTGATCCAGACAGCTCATCCGAGCAACCACAGCAGGATCCTGGAGGAAACTGTGACCACCTCTTCTGCCCGGCTTCCTGCCTTTAGCTGAGGCTTTCACTGAGCAGGAGCTGCTGTGTTCTTCGCTCAGCAGAGCTGCTTTCCTGGCTCTGGTCCCTTCACAGAATCATAAAATGGTTTGGGTTGGAAGGGACCTCAAATCCCATCCAGTGTCACCCCTGCCATGGCAGGGACACCTCCCGCTGGCTCAGCCACACTGTCCACCCTGGCCTTGGGCACTGCCAGGGATCCAGGGGCAGCCACAGCTGCTCTGGCAATTCCAGCCCAGCGCCTCCCCACCCTCCCAGGGAACAATTCCTGCCCAATCTCCCATCCAGCGCTGCCCTCTGGCACTGGGAAGCCGTTCCCTGGCTCCTGGCCCTCCAGTTGCTGCCTGCAGCCCGTCTGGGGACACGGGATGGACACAGAGTGCCCTGGCTTGTGGCAGAGGTGCCTCCCCCATGGGATCCTCACACAAAGCAGGAATGGGCACATCCCTCACCTGCCCCTGCTGCAGGGAGGGGACGGTTCTGGCCCAGGACACAGCTCTGCCCTGTCCCCTGTGAGCTCCAGAGCACGTCCACCCTGACCCTTCCAGCCCCCATAGCACGGCCACGCTGAACCCAGGAGCGAGAGGGACTCTGAAACAGCAAAAATCCAACATAATGAGGCTTTTCAAACCAAAGAAGGTCAGAAGTGGTCATTGTCTCTAATTGGACATGCCCTGGGATCAGGGAGATGGGGATGAGGTGAAGGCCCTGGGTCAGGTGTGGGTGCTCCTGTGACCCTGCAGGACAGCAGGGCCAGGCCAGGGTGACATCCAGGCTTCCCTGCAGGGGAATGACCCTCTCAGAGCCTGAAACTCTCTCCCAAAGAAAGAAGATTGTCAGGAAAATCCCAGGTGTTTTTTCCTCACCTTAACCCAGCTCCTGAGGAAAGTGGGACGTTTAAAGGATGGAGTGGGAGGAAGAAGAACAGAGAGTTACTGAGTTGTCATCTCTGCCTCTGGCTCTCGATACCACCCTGAGCACGGATCCTGCCAGCTCTGGGCCACAGAGGGGTGGAGAGGAGCCTGGAAACCTCCCCTGCCTCCCAGAACAGGAACCAATTCACGAGCCTCAGGAGAGCTTTGAATCTGCAGGCAGGAGGCTGTGAGGGAGGGAGAGGCTGCAGCTTCTGGGCTCTGGAATTCAAAGTCATGTTCCTTTTCATCTCCTCCACAGCCAGCCAGGCTTTGAGAGGCTGGAGCACCAGGGAGGAGCCTCGGCTGCACGGACCAGCACCTCTGTGTCTGGAGCAGGGATCCCTCTCCCAGTCAGGGGCTGGAGTTTGGCTCGGAAGAGCTGGGAACGGTGGGAGCAGCGGAGCAGGAGCTGCTGGGCTGGCAGGGGGGTGCAGCCAGAGCAGCCCCACGTGTGGCAGCTCCCCCTGCGCCGCCAGAAACCCCAAACTGCTGCTGGGGCTGCCTGTGCACCCTGCTCAGGGGGTGAAAACAGGATCCCATATCTTCCCCCAAAATATCCATCACCCACCCTGCTCAGGGGGGTAAAAACAGGGTTATAGGTTCCCATATCTTCCCCCAGAGTATCCATCATCCACCAGGGGGGTGAAAACAGGACTAGAGTGTCCCAAAGCTTCCCGCAGAATATCCACCATCCACTCTGCTCAGGGGGGTGAGAACAGGGCTGGAGCGCCCCCAGAATATCCATCATTCTCCAGCCTCCCCTCAACACCTCCCAGCTCTCCTGGGGCCCCCTCAGCAGGAATCACAGCGTTCCCAGGGGCTGCAGCCCGGCTCAGGGGTCTCACCTGCTGCAGGAGTAGCTGCCTCTGGACACATTCAATCCTTCAGGAATGGGTTTGCCTCACGCCCTCAGTTCCAGGGCTGTATCAGCCCCTCCAAGCCTCTGCTGAGCGGATTCTGCCCCAGCAGCCAGGCCAGAGTTGTTTCACCAGCCAATGGGTTGTTCCACTCATCCAGGATTATTCCACCAGCCCAGGATTACTCCTCCAGCCCAGGGTGATTCCTCCAGCCCAGAGTGACTTCTCCAGCCCAGGGTCACTCCACCAGCCCAGGATTATTCCACCAGCCCAGGGTGACTCCACCAAACCCAAAGTTATTCCCCTAGCCCCGGGTCATTCCCTCAGCCCAGGGTTTCTCCACCAGCCCAGGGTGACCCCTCCAGCCCCGGGTCATTTCCTCAGCCCAGGGCTGTTCCACTAATCCAGGATTATTCCACCAGCCCAAGGTTATTCCTCCAGCCCAGGGTGACTCCCCCAGCCCCAGGAGCTGCTGCTGGCGATGCTTCCCCAGCCAGTCTCTGCCCTGGTACCCGGCTGGTCCTGCTCAGGGAGGCTCCAAGGGTGCTCCACAAGTGTCTGAGAACAGGAAAGCTCAGGCAGGCTCCAAGGGGTCTCTGAGCCCAGGAAAGCTCAGGTGGGAGGAACGAGGCTGGTCTGGCGGAGCCCTGGGCAGCGCAAACCCCTCTGAACGGGCTCATCAATGATTCACGCAGCTCAAAAGCACCGAGCTGCCGGCAGCTCACCCTCCCTCACCTCTGCTCTCTCCGAACGTGCTCAGCCCGAGCAGAGAGGATTTCAGCCGAGCCCGAGGCCCAGGGCGTGCCCGGGGGCTGGGGAGGGCTGTGCTGGGAGCCACAGCTCAGGGTGTTGGCAGCTCTGCCCTGGGGAGTGATGTCCCTGTGCCAGCAAAGGGCTGCTCCTCGCCGGAGGGCTCGGAAGAGGCCGGGAGCTTCCCTGGAGACCTCTGCCCTGCTCTGAGATCCTGAGGGGCTGGGGCTGAGGCCAGGCACAGATCCGACCCCTCCTCGCGGGGTGATCCCTGGAGAGGGAGCTCTCACAGACCCTTGGTGGCTGAGCTGTGCCACAAACGCTCCTGCAGCGTCTGTCTGGCCAGGGGCAGTGCCCGGGGGTGCAGGGGGTGGATCCACACGCCTTGACCCCTTCTGTCCCCTTGGCCGGCCTGGATGAGGCCAGGATGAGCCCCGTGTCCTGCCTGGCCTGTGGGAATGGGCAGTGAACAGGGAGTGAACGGGGAGTTTGGGGTTCCGCTGCCCTGACGAAGGGTCACACCATGGCTGCAGAGCCGAGGAGGGCATTGTCACTCCTGTCTTTGCAGTGTCACGCACAGACCCTGCCCTGCTGGGCATGGCCTGGGTGGCTCCAGCTGTGCCCAGCTATGTCCCGTGTCCTGTGTCCTGTACCCAGTGCCCTGTGTCCTATGTCCAGTATCCAGTGTCCAATGTCGAGTGTCCTGTATCCTGTGTCCTGTACCCAGTGCCCTGTGTCCTATGTCCAGTATCCTGTGTCCAATGTCGAGTGTCCTGTGCCCAGTGTCCTGTGTCCTGTATCCCGTGTCCTGTGCCCAGTGTCCTGTGTCCCGTGTCCTGTGCCCAGTGTCCCACACCAGCACACACAGGAGGGTCCCCATTAGCTCAGAAATGGGGGTGGGGGATGGAGGACCCCCAAAGCTCTGTCCCCACTGGCACAGGAGCTGCGCTTGGACACCCCTGAAGGGCTGTGTGTCCCCAGCAGAGGGGCAGGAGGGACTGAGGGATGTGGAGACAAGCATTTGGAATGCCACAGGCATCGGTGCCCTTCCTGAGTCTGCACCGGGCTGTTTCTTCCAGCTCCCTGGAGATCGGGGTCCCCTGGGTGACAGCAGAGGAGGAGGCAGCAGAGCCTGTGAGGGGCTGAGGGTCACTGAGGAGTGGGGAATCCTTCCAGGCAAGAGCCAGCCATGGGCACACCGGGAGGCTCCTGGGCACACTGGGATGGTCCTGGGCGCACCAGGAGGCTCCTGGGCACACTGGGATGTTCCTGGGCACACCGGGAGGCTCCTGGGCACACTGGGATGGTCCTGGGCACACCACGAGGCTCCTGGGCACACTGGGATGGTCCTGGGCACACTGGGATGGTCCTGGGCACACTGGGAGGCTCCCACCCCACTTGAGGTGCTGGTGGCTCTCACAGCCAGAGCTGCTGCCAGCAGGCTCTGCCCTTCCTCTCTGCCGTGTCTGCCTTGTCCTGGCCTCCAGGAGCTGCCACAGGCCCTCCCTGGGACACTCACCCTGGGACACCACCCCTGGGACACTCACCCTCCCTGGGACATTCACCCCCCTGGGACACCCTCCCTGGGACACTCACCATCCCTGGGACACTCACCCTCCCTGGGACACTCACCATCCCTGGGACACTCACCCTGGGACACCCTCCCTGGGACATTCACCCCCCTGGGACACCCTCCCTGGGACACTCACCATCCCTGGGACACTCACCCTCCCTGGGACACTCACCATCCCTGGGACACTCACCCTGGGACACCCTCCCTGGGACATTCACCCCCCTGGGACACCCTCCCTGGGACACTCACCATCCCTGGGACACTCACCCTCCCTGGGACACTCACCATCCCTGGGACACTCACCCTGGGACACCCTCCCTGGGACATTCACCCCCCTGGGACACCCTCCCTGGGACACTCACCATCCCTGGGACACTCACCCTCCCTGGGACACTCACCATCCCTGGGACACTCACCCTGGGACACCCTCCCTGGGACATTCACCCCCCTGGGACACCCTCCCTGGGACACTCACCATCCCTGGGACACTCACCCTCCCTGGGACACTCACCATCCCTGGGACACTCACCCTGGGACACCCTCCCTGGGACATTCACCCCCCTGGGACACCATCCCTGGGACACTCACCCTGGGACACCCTCCCTGGGACACTCTCCCTCTCGGAGGAGGGCTGGGGATGCGGGAAGGGCCATTTCAGCCGGGCAGGGCTGGAGAGGGCCGGGCGATGGGACGGAGCTGTGGGGCAGCGGTGCCGGTGCTGGGGGCTGGGAAGGGCCACCTGCTCACTGTGCCCTTTGGGACATCGCTGCCGGGTCACGGCCACCGCGGGGCAGCGGGGTCCCGCTGCAGAGCTCCCGGGAGGCTCCGACCTGGGCTGGCTGCTCATTTGTAACAGGCTCCGCGTTCCCGCTGTGGTCTCCGTCTATGAGCACTCAGCTGCCTTGTCATCAGCCAATTCGATCCATCAGCTTCTTGACAGGCTCGGAGAATAAAAATAACCACCCATTTCTAAGTGCCTATTATGGCACTTTGAAAAATGCCTCCGCAGGCGAGCCTGAATTATTCCCAAAGTACTCATTTTTTAAAAACGTTATTTTAATGTAATAAATTATTTGTACTGAAGAGTAAAAGATTATCCGTGTACCCTGATAGCTGAGCACAGCGAGGGGCGCAGGCTGGGCCTCCCTGGGGGGCGAGCAGGGGCTGTGGGGGGCACGGGAGCTGCCCCCGGTGCTCCCTGCGCTGTGGGGAAACACCAGTGAGGACCTGCAGAGCTGCTGGAAAAATCCCACAGAGCCCAGGGGAGCCGGGCTGGCCCAGCAGCCTCTGTGGGGAGGGACAGCCCAGCTCCAGGCCATGGGCCTGTCCCTGGAGCCGCCAGCTCCGAGCTCCCAGGGTGGGATTGTCCCAAATGTCACCTCAGCCTCCAGCCTGGATCTGGGGGGTGTTCAGGATACCAACCCTGTCCCTCTCCCCATGGCAGGGGCTGTCCATGCACCCCTCAGCCCCCCTGGGGCAGCCAGCGTGGGATGGGGAAGGAAATAAAGAAATCCCAGCACTGGGCAGGCTCTGGGTGCGGGGATTGCTGAGCTGGGCACGGCTGGGTGGGGTCCGTGCCCCGGGAAGGGGCTCCCTGCAGAGGGAACTGAGAATCCTTCCTCTGCCAGGGAACTGGGAATCCTTCCTCTCCCAGCACCCAGCGCTCCCCTGGGAGCACCAAGCCTTCTCCTCCTTCTCCCTCGGGAGCGTCCCGCCTTCCCCTCCGCAGCTCTCCTGCTCCAGCCGTGCCCTCACCCGCATCCTGCACCAGCAGCACCTGCCCCAGGACGCCACAGTGACCTCCTCCCAAAAAACCCTGAGGCTTTGTAGCAGGATATTTTGGGTCTTTTTTTTTGTTTTTTTTTTTTTCAGTAGTATTGCATGTTATTTTTAATATCTTTTTTTTTCTTCTTTTCTTAGAACTGCTTGGGTTTAAGCAAAACCCCAAAATACTTGTTCTTCACAGCCTTGTCTCGTTAAAAAAAGAAAAAAAGGAAAAAAAAAAGGATGAAACCTTATTTTGGATGAATGTTTTGGGTGAACCCAAAAAAAGGATTTTTTAAATTATTTTTTTTAGACAGCAATTTGTAAAACCTGGGTTGAAAGGGGAGGAAGGCTCCAGTTCCTATTTCAAAATACTCCACTGCCCCCAGCATCAGCTCCTGGGCTGCTGGAGAGAATGGGAAAGGGGGAAGAGATCCTTGCACGGGGAGTGAAGACAAGGCTGGGGGCAGGAGGTGATTGCAGCAGGTTCTGCATGGATTTGGGCAGGCTCTGGATGGAGCGGGGCAGGCTCTGGAGTTGGGAATGCTCTGGATGGAGCTGGGCAGGCTCTGGATGGAGCTGGGCAGGCTCTGGAGCTGGGAATGCTCGGGATGGATTTTGCAGGCTATGGATGGATTTTGGCAGGTTCTGGATGGATTTGGGCAGGCTCTGGGTGGATTTTGGCAGGCTCTGGAGCTGGGAATGCTCTGGATGGAGCTGGGAATGCTCTGGACGGATTTTGGCAGGCTCTGGATGGATTTGGGCAGGTTCTGGATTTGGGAATGCTCTGGATGGATCTAGACTGGCTTTGGCACGGGGCAAGCTCTGGATGAATTTGGGCAGGCTCTGGATGGAGCTGGGCAGGCTCTGGATGGATTTTGCAGGTGGATAGATGGATTTTGCAGGTAGATGGATGAATTTGGGCAGGTTCTGGATGGATTTGGGCAGGCTCTGGATCTGGGAGTGCTCTGGATGGATTTGGGCTGGCTCTGGATTTGGGCAGGCTCTGGAGCCACTCTCCACCAGCCTCCTGGAGCCCATCCATGCCCGGGGCTCCCCTCCCCGCCAGAGCTCCCCCCCAGTGCCTGGATGAGGGGGCAGCCATTCAAATCATTTTAATGAGCTCGGTGGCTGCTGTGAGGCACCAGTAACTATGGCAACTTCATTGAGAGGTGCCTGCGGTGGCTGCCAGGATTTGTGTTCTGGGAGCTGATTGGAGGAGACGGCCCAAGGTGGGAGCCCTGTGGGAATTGGGGCTTCTCGGCACCGGGGGGTTCATTTCCAGCGGAGGCAGGTGGGGCCCGGGGGGGCAGAGGTCTGAGGCAGACACGTCCCCTTTGGTCTGGGGACACCCTGCCCACAGTGCTGGGACACCCGGTGTCCCACTGCTGGCCCCGGGTCACCTTGGACACATTGGCCGTGAATCCCAGCAAAGATCCCGGCCCTTTGGACACCCAGGGCAGACAAGCTGGCACTCCGGGTGGTGGTGGAGCTTTGCCAGGCTGGGATCAGATCCAGCCCACGCTCCTGTGCCACCTGCCACTGCCACCCCAGCCCTGTGCTCATCTCACCCCTGGGGCGGTCCCGAGGCCCTCCCAGAAACTGCAGGGTTTGTGTCGGCTCTGTGCTGACCCCAGGGAGAGCCAGAGCAGGAGAATTGCCCAGGAAATCACTGCCATGCCACTCCGGGCTAGATTACACAGGGAGGGAACAGTTCCTGTATTTCAGTGCCACTGGCGACCCTCAGACCTCTGTCCAGCTGGACAAACATCTGCAGCCCCAGCATTCAGCAGGTGAAATGCACAGGGCGTGGGCATGGCTGGCATCGCTGACCCAGGTCAGATCTGGGGTTCCTCCCAGCTGGATTTGCCTGGATCCTGCTGGAATCCTCCTGGAATCCTCCCCAGAGCAGCTTTGGGAAGGCTGGGAGAGCTGGGGGGGCTCCCCTGGAGAGGAGAAGCTCCAGGGAGAGCTCAGAGCCCCTGCCAGGGCCTGAAGGGGCTCCAGGAGAGCTGCAGAGGGACTGGGGACAAGGGCTGCAGGGCCGGGAGCCAGGGAATGGCTTCCCAGTGCCAGAGGGCAGCGCTGGATGGGAGATTGGGCAGGAATTGTTCCCTGGCAGGGTGGGGAGGGGCTGGGCTGGAATTGCCAGAGCAGCTGTGGCTGCCCCTGGATCCCTGGCAGTGCCCAAGGCCGGGCTGGACATTGGGGCTGGGAGCACCTGGGACAGTGGGAGGTGTCCCTGGGGGTGACACTGGATGGGCTTTGAGGTCCCTCCCATCCCAGCCCATTCTGGGATCCCATGACTCTCTGAAACCAGAGTTTTCCTGTAAACTCCACTTCTACTCCCCGATCACATTCCCACTGGGAATCGAGGTGGTCTGGAATTATTCCAGACTCATTCGTGCACCTCGGAGCAAGGTCTGGTCCCAGCTGAACCCCCCTACAAGGTGAGGGGTTTGTTTAAAGCACCTCCTGGATTGCAGCAGCAGTAAATCCGTGTTTAAAGGTGGGGCAGAGCTGACGCCTGTTTTTGGGGGAAATGGGAAGGAACAGAGAGCACAGGCTGGGCGGGAAGGTGGGAATTCCAAGGGTCACAGGTTGCAGCAGAGAAACCTCCTCGGGGACACCACACCTTGAAGTCTGCTCAGCCTCAGACTTACAGAAATAAGCAGATTGAGAAATGTGCTCAACTTATTTGTGAATCTGAAAAAGAAAAGTTTCCCACTCTGCCTGGTGCTGTGCCTGATTTTGTCTCCTTGCCCGGTGTAATTAATCCAGCAGGATCACAGTTACTGGGAACTCAGCACAGGAGACACACAGAGACAAGAAGTCATAGTAATTTTTGGATGAATTGTGGTTTTTTCCACTGAAAAATGCTGATTTTTCCAAAACTGACACTTCTTTTAAGAGGAGGTCGGTTTTGATTAATTTATTGAGTCAGGAAAAAATTTGGAATGGGTTCTGAATTTGTCAAAATGAAGTGTTTTGACATTCTCAAAGGAGAAAAAAACAATCTATTTTCCAGTTCAGATGACCTCTTGTTTTGAAATTTTTAGGTAATTATAATTAAACATTTCAGAGAGATGAATACTTTGAAATCAGCCTTGGGAGGGAGGCTCAGCTCCCACATGTCTGGAGGATGCTGATTTTCCAGGGCAGGCTGTGGTGGTGATGCCTGATGGTTTTGGTCTTTTCTTTTTATCCCCTTTTTATCCATGTTTATCCCCTTTCCCTTTCCCTGTCCCCTTCACAAACACTCCCTGTCCCTCAGCCCTACATGGGGAGAACCCTTGGGGGCTGAGATTGAGCTCAGCTTGGGGCTTCTCTGAGGGGAGCAGACGGAACATCCCGAGTGTCTCCAAAGCAGAGGCTCCAGCCTTGCCCGGAGCCTCCTCTCTGCAACAGGTTTGTTCAGCTGGGCTGGAGTCTCCCTTGGGGGGGTCATTAGAATGGGGGACAGTTCCCTCATTGGTTCCGTTTCTCACTGGGGATTTGAGGTCGATCTGCTCATTGCTGAGCTCCATCCAATTGGATCCGCGTTGGACCCGGGGGTGCTGCTGGGCTGTTCCCACCTGGGCCGAGTTGTGTCCCTGGGATCCCATGAACCCAAGGGAATGCCCTTTGCCCTGCGCTGCTGGGGCTGCCGCTGGTTTTTCCCAGGAACCCTTTGAGGAGGCTGAGGCCCCAGCAGATCCCCTCACCTCAGCTCCGTTGTCACACAGGGTCACAGCCGGAGCCAGTGGTGCCAAAGCTTTTCCTCCTCCAGCATCCAGCAGACAGAGCAGGGGCGCTGTGCCGGGGTACCCGCAGCTCCCAGTGCCCGGCATGCGGCTCTGGTGGCACCTGTGGGACACAGAGCTCCCAGAAAATGGCTTTTTGTGGATCCTGCCGTGCCCGTCCTGAGCACAGCCTGCCGGGCAGAAGGGGAGGAGATCCCTCTCCAGCACCATGGGCAGCTGCAGCCGCAGAGCCCACAGGGATTCACAGTCCAGGGATTTTGTCTCCTTGACCACTGTAATTAATCCAGCAGGGTCATGGTTACTGGGAACACAGCACAGGAGACACACAGAGACAAGAAGTCATAGTAATTTTTGGATGAATTGTGGTTTTTTCCACTGAAAAATGCTGATTTTTTCAAACTGACACTTCTTTTAAGAAGAGGTCAGTTCACTTCACAGGAGAGGTGAAGCTTCAATACATGAGATCACACAAAAAAAATATTTGAAGCCCAAAATCCCAAAATATTATCACAGAATCCCAGAAGGTTTGGCTGGGAAGGGACCTTAAAGCCCATCCAGTGCCACCCCTGCCATGGCAGGGACACCTCCCAGCGTCCCAGGTGCTCCCAGCCCCATCCAGCCTGGCCTTGGGCACTGCCAGGGATCCAGGAGTAGCCACATCCCCAGAACTCAGCACCGAGGTGTCCCTGGAGCTGCTGGGTGGGAGATGTCCCTGTGCTGCTGCTCCCCAGATCCCCCCCTGGGCAGGGCTGGGGCACTGAGGGACAACTGCGGCCCCGCTCCCCTCCCGTCCCGGGGTCAGGGGGAGGATCCGGAGTGCAGAGGTGTGGGAAGTGTCTGGATCTGAGCCCTGCACCCGAGCACCTCAGCTGCTCTCTGGGGCTGCACAGACCAGGGTCTCTGTGCTCAGTGCCCAGAACGCTCCCAGGGCCGGGAATGTCCCTGTGCAGGGTCCGTCCTCAGCCTGGCCCGGCTGTGGCAGCAGAGGATGTTCCACACTCCCCTCCCGGCCTGGAGCAGCAGGAATGGTGGGAGCTGCCAGCTCCCCGCTCCCCTCCAGCCCTGAGAGCACCCCCGGCCCTGGGCCCTGTGATCTCCTCCAAACGCTCGCTGGAAGTGATTTTATTTTCCTGGAAGGATTGGACCCTCTGGCTGTGGCGGCAGCGCTCCCTCTCCAGGCTGGGGGCTTGGCAGGGCGACAGCCGGAGCTGGGAACAATCCTTGGGAGCAGCTGAGGAGGCTCTTGGCTCGAACAGGGGTCAGAGGGGCAGAGCAGCGCTCCAGGGCATGGGAGGAGGGGTTTCACCCCCAAGAGAAACCACAGAGGGAACAGGAGGAGGGGTTTCACCCCCAAAAGGAACCCCACAAGGTACAGAAGGTGTTTCACTCCCAAAAAGAACCACACAGGGCACAGAAGGAGGGGATTCAACCCCAAGAGAAACCACAGAGGGCACAGAAGGTGTTTCATCCCCAAGAGGAACCACACAGGGCACAGGAGGGGTTTCACTCCCAAAAAGAACCACACAGGGCACAGAAGGAGGGGATTCAACCCCAAGAGAAACCACAGAGGGCACAGAAGGTGTTTCATCCCCAAGAGGAACCACACAGGGCACAGGAGGGGTTTCACTCCCAAAAAGAACCGCACAGGGAACAGGAGCAGGAGTGGTGCAGATTTCTGCCTCGCCAGCCCTGGACAAACTCCAGCCAGGATGGAGAATGTGACACCAAATCACATCTGGATTTCTGCAGCTTCAGAGCTGCGGGACCAGCCAAGGGTCAGGGGTTTGGAAGCTTCATCAGGTCCGGGAAGGCCTCGTTTGCCTGGGACGTGGGCGGGAGCTGGGCTGTGGGAGAGTCACCGCTGGCCAGAGCTGCAACCGGCACCTTCCCGGCCCCGCTGCAATCCTGGGAATGCTGCAGCACTGCAGGCAGCAACGCCACCCCGCTC
>VYZT01001310.1:7238-30277 GCA_013400735.1 Pomatostomus ruficeps | reverse complement strand
ACCTTCCACTGGACCAGGCTGCTTCAAGTCCCATCCTTGGATGCTTCCAGGGAAGTGTCTGTGCCTCCTCTTGCTTGGGGGGATCAGGAAATCCCGTGTGAGCTCAGGGAAGAGCCAAGGAGCCCTGGGGATGGGGGAAACAGGATTTCTCCCTGCTCAGTTTAGTGAATTAACCACAAAGTGCTGCTGCTCCTCACCTGCCCCCTACAGCCCCAGCAGCCACAGAACAAGTCAGGAAAAGCTTCAAAGAGGAGAAAAGTGACTTTATGACTCAAATATGGGCCGGACACAAAGCAGAAGCTTCAGGATCAGCAAGGACACCATTCTGGAAGTGTTCCACACATGGATGTGGCACTTTGGGACACGATTTAGTGGGAGACTCAATCATTAGAGGGCTTTTCAGCCTCATTGATGCTGTGAATCCATGGCACATCAGGGGAATTTTGGTGTCTGAGTCCAAACTAACACCTGCAGCTCCTGCGGATGGTCAGAACAGATCTTCCTTGCTGTGCAGGGAATTTTGGTGATGTACCCCAGGACCCTGGAATCCTTAAGGCTGGAAAAGACCTTTGAGATCACGAAGTCCAATATCCACACATTTTCCGAGCACTTGCAAGGGTGTTGAATCCACCACTTCATTGGGCAGCCAATTCCAGTCCCTGACCACCCTTTCTGTAAAAAAATCTTCCCTAAAATCCAACCTAACCCTCCTCTGGCTGAGGGAGAACCAGGAGCCACTCGAGGCCCTTTCCTCTGCTCCTGTCCCTTGTTACCTGGCAAAGGCACATAAATTTGTACCTTTTTTATGTTCTTGCACATAAATTTGTATTTGAGTCCAATTGAATGCAAAGACAGCAAATCCCAGGATGAGGGGGTGCCCCTGGCCTGGTCCTTGTCACCCCAGCAGTGGTGGCTGCACTGTCACCTCCTCTGAGCAGCACCCAGGGCACCCCGAACCCCACCAAGCCAGGGGGGCTCTGCTGCTGCAACCCCGATGGGACCTGCCCAGGTTTGCTCTGCAGCTTGGTTGGGGTTTTGGCCACATCCAGCAGGTAAATGTGAATATTTTGGGGTCAACCATGCCAGGTCTGTGCCCTCTGCTCCCACCCAGGGCCACCGCAGCAGACGGAGGTGGCAGCTCCAGGAGAGGAGAAAGCCTCGTGTTTGCTTTGCCCTCTGCTGGGCACTAAAGCATTTCAGAGCTGAATTTCTGCCTAATTATTCCATTATTTCCCTACAACAGCCCACAAAATAAGGGATTCGGGATGTTAATGTCTTCCCCTGCATCATAAAAGGATCAATCTCAGCCCTCCGTGCTGTTCTGACCAGTGTTTACCTTTTAAGGGTCATTATTTCAAGCCTTCCTTGCCATTCTTATTCAAACAACATTTATTCCACCAGAGGGAATTTTCAAGGATCTGTGCTTTGTTCACCATGTACTTTGGGAACAGGAAGCAAAGACTTTTTAGGGCTTTTTGGTTCGGTGTTGCCATTTCATCACTTTTTAAAGGGGGAAAATGGTTCAAGGGAATCCCAGAATCCCACAAAGGTTTGGGTTGGGAGGGACCTTAAGGATCATCCAGTTCCACCCCTGCCATATGCAGGGACACTTTCCACTATCCCAGGCTGCTCCAAGCCCCGTCCTGAGCTTAGGACAAGTGACCCATGGATTTTAAAGCCACCTGAGAGGGACATTTCAGCTGTCCCCACCTCCTGCTTGTCCCTATTTTGTGGCCTCGCTTTCTTTCCCCCCCTCACAGAGTTTTTCCATGCAATTGGGTCACCTTTGAAAGTCAGCGCTCCTGAAGCGGAGTTATTTTGTTTCAAATGAAAACACGTATTTCTATCACCTCAGGAGTTGTTTCTCTTTCCCCTCTGATCCTCCCACCTCCTTTTATCATTGTCTTCAAAAGAGAAAAGGGAGCTGTAATTGCTTCTCCCCTCACGCCCGAGGAAGGGAGAGGCCGCCGCTGCTCCCCTCTATCGGCATCCTGAGGAGAAACACGCTCGGAGCAATCGGTTCTTTACAGGGCAGGAAGAACAGCTGGATTTCAAAGGTAGAGCAGTTAGATTTCAAAGGAAGAACTGCTGGATTTCAGAGGAAGAACGGCTGGATTTTAAAGGAAGAACAGCTGGATTTCAAAGGGAAGAACGAGGCTCTCTGCTGTTGCTCTGACTTTGCAGTGTTCAGTGTTTTCTTGTGAGATTTTTTCTGTCATGGCCATGACTTGTTTTCTCTCTATTATCTATGTTTTCCTAAATTGTATCTGTGTTTACGAATTCCGGTATACCGGATGGAGAAATATAATTAACAAATACTTTGACTAAGTAGATTATAGGAGGTAGTGATTTCTACCTCCAATCCACAGTGATGTGTGAAAACATATAAATAAAGTCAGAAGGCTCTGCTCTCTCTCTCTTCCTGCTCTCTCTCCTGCTACGTCTGTGTGTGTTCTTGTGTAGCTCTCCTTCAAGCCCTCGGCCTAGCAGGCCTGCCTGGAGAGTGCCATACTCTGCTCCCTCCCCTGTCATCAGCCTCGGCTGATTCCCATTGCCCCTCTCCTCCTTCCAGGGCTTTTCCCTCTCCCTCAGCATCAGATTTTGCTTTTACCAGATCCCAGAGTGGTTTGGGGTGGAAGGGATCTTAAAGTTCATCCAGTGCCACCCCTGCCATGGTTGCACCATCCCAGGGTGCTCCAAGCCCCGTCCAACCTGGCCTCGGGCATTGCCAGGGATCCAGGGGCAGCCCCAGCTTCTCTGAACCTGTGCCTCACCACCCTCAGAGTGAGGAATTTTTCTAATATTTCACCTAAAAAACCCCTCTGGCAGTGTGAAGCCATCAGACACCCCGTGGAGAAGCAGGGAGCAGAAAAACCTGAAGGAAGCAGTAGTTCCACAAGGCTGATTCCTCCCAGCTCTTTGATTTTTGCCGTATTTTCCGGTTCCTGATTCCTGTCACACAAAGCATCTCCCACACATGAACCCACCACGTCCCAGTGGTGACAAAGCTGATTTTCTGTCACATCGAGCCCTGCGTTGCTATAAAGCTGAGGAATCGGTGTCTTCACCAAAATTACCCAAAAAAGTCCACAAGCTCTTAGTAGGGACAGACTAATTAAGAGGCTGTTTTCATTAAGGCTAAAAATCCACCTGCAAAGTGCCAGATCCCCCCTACGCCCTGCCAGGCAGCTGGAAAAGCACCTCTGGGATGTGTCGCAGCTCATGTCACACACTTCAACACTCAGGTTTTGCAGGGAAAGCCTCTCCGAATATAAAAAGCAGGATTGTTAAAGCCACAGAGAGATTCTGTCACAGCCTCCTGCACTCTCCTGCTTGGATAACTGAATTGCTACACATATATTTATATATATTTATACAGTTCAACTGATGAATTGGCCACTGGAGCTGCCTGCAAAAATGAAATGGTTGATCAACCTTGTTTCTCATAAAATCAGTAAATTCCAAACTCTGAGTGAAGACAGCCATTACAAAAAAAAGCCATTTATTAGATATATGTACATATATACATATCCACGCCGAATGATTTTATACACATTTACACAGGTTCCGTTATTAATACAGTGCAAAAATGTCTAAAAAAAGGTACCAGCCCCACCTTCTACAAACTCAACAGGTCTTTGGGAGAAAGGAAAAAAAAAACCAAAAAATAGAGAATTACCAGCTTCATAAAGTGACTAAGCACTGCAAATCTGGACATTATTGGAGTTTATTCTTTGCCAATTTTCTTGTGCTGAGCTGCTGGGAGAGGAAAAGAGTTTCCAAAGGACTTATCTTGCAAACTGCCAGAATTAAGGAGATGCAATTCAAACCACGTTAACCAGTTTAGAGTTGAACAAAAAGGGATGGATTCCTCTTTGGGGATTTGATTCAATACAGGAATAATCCCACGTTTATGAGTCAGATTTGATGTTCTCCAACTGCAAGTCATTCCTTTTTATTAAATCTTAAAGCACTGAGATCAATGTAAACTATTCTGTTCCTCCTGCTGCTTCGCCAGGAGAAAATGTTTAACTGTATAAATACCGTGTGGGGATGAGATAAACACCAAATTAAAAATAAAAACAGGTCAAACTCTGTGTGCTCTGCCTCGTCCTGGAATCCCAACCCAAACCTACACAGATTAATCCACGTAGATCCCTTAATGTGGTTTATAAATATTACAGGAAAAAAGAAAAAAAGTTGCAAAGGGATTAAGACCAACAGCACAGCCGAGCTTTGTTCATTGGGTGGAAATGATCTAAAGATTCTGTCACATCCCCCAAAAACCCACAAAGAAAAAATAAAATACTAATTTAGGCAAAGGCAGAATTGAACCAACTGATTTGGTTTGATTTTACTGAAATGCTTTTAGGAAAACCAATTCAGTAAAAGGTGAATTTAACCCTTCTCCTCTCCGTTAATTGCACAATTCCCCTGCTCTGCCCCTGCTCCTGCGGGGCTGGGGCTGCCATCCCCTGGCTCGGGGTGGCTCGGGGTCAGGACAGGGCAGGTGGGTGCCTGGGGAGCACCAGGAATGTCACAGCTTTCCCAAGGAGCTCAGCACAAGGCTGAGGAATGCCCAGCTGCAAATGCTCCCTGTGCCTCAGGGCTGCCTTCAGCCAAGCCCGGGAGAAACAGGAAAACTCTCGGGGATTCTTCAGCCAGAGGGAGGCGGAAAAGGCAGGAGCAGGGAGTTGGCTCCTGTCCTGAAGTCCTTTTCATGGAGTTTTGTCTGTCTGCAGCATCAAATGCTTCGTCCTTTCCCCACAGGGTGATTCCCCATGGTAACCCAGTTCATGCTCCTGGAAAAGTCATCAGAGCCATTATCCTTAGAGTGTTGCATTTCAAGTGTCAGAATTTTGGGGTGACCTTTCCTCAGATTTTTTTTTTTGTTTAGTTTATAATCCAAACTCGAGGCTGAGTTCCCTGCAGTTTTTCCAAGGAAAAGTGGGACTGAGGAGCATGAAAATGAAACCCCTGACAGCTGTGGGGTCATCCTGCTGTCCTGAGGACAGTGGCTGAATCCTGGCCTCACTTCCCCACTCGCACTCTGGCAGGAAACTGGGATAATGACAGACAAACAACTTTAATCCACTCCCTTTAACACAAAACCTTTCCCTGATGGCTCACAGCTCCAGCTGTGTCCTCAAATGCCTGGCTAAAATATTCCTCCAGCATTCCTGCTCCTCACGGTTGCGAGGTTTTTGTCCCATTGCTGTTACAGGAAGTGCAGTGACAAAGGAACACCCACATTTTCCTCCTGGGAAAAGCTCTGGCTCTGTCTCCTGATATCCCAAAAACTGTCCAGGCTGCCCAGGGGTGCTGCTGATGCACTCAGCTGCATCCAGAAGTGCTTCCAGCACCACAAATTGCTGGGCTGCTCCTCGTGTTTGCGTCCTGAGATTTGAGGAAAATTCACTGAGATACAAGAAAGGAATTTTTGTCAAGTGATTCTGCAAAAAAGACAACTCTGCTGCACGTTAATCTCTTTGCAACCAGAGGTAGAGGCCATGTGAGAGGGAGAATAAAATCTTTGGTGAAAGAAATGGGGATGAGCAGGAAGAAAATAAAAAAATAAAAGGAAATTTTAGGACCGTAATTCCACAATACCACACCTACAGCGCTCTACATCTCAGTCTGAATCTCTACAGCCCCTCAAGGACAGCTGCAGCAAACTGCTGTGCATTTAGGCATTAATTAGCCTAAATTATTAATCTAAACCTTACCATGGCCATGTGCACCTCGATCTGTGACAGAGCAGAACACCCAGGGCAGCAGGGATTGGGAATTCCAGTTGGGAATTCCAGTTCTGCACTTCCCCATCCCAAAGTGCACCCCCAGGGGTTGGGAATTCCAGCTCTCATCCCAAAGTGCACCCCCAGGGGTTGGAAATTCCAGCTCTGCACTCCCCTGTCCCAAAGTGCACACCCAGGGGTTGGGAATTCCAGCTCTGCACTCCCCTATCCCAAAGTGCACACCCAGGGCTTGGGAATTCCAGCTCTGCACTCCCCCATCCCAAAGTGCACCCTCAGGGGTTGGGAATTCCAGCTCTGCACTCCCCCATCCCAAAGTGCACACCCAGGGCTTGGGAATTCCAGCTCTCATCCCAAAGTGCACACCCAGGGGTTGGGAATTCCAGCTCTGCACTCCCCCATCCCAAAGTGCACCCCCAGGGCTTGGGAATTCCAGCTCTGTACTCCCCCATCCCAAAGTGCACCCCCAGGAACTCATCTCAGTGTCAGAACTCACCCCATTAACTACAGAACAAAGAGAACCTGCTCTTGCTTTCCATTCCTGGAAAGGGCTTTCTATTCCTAGCTATTCTTATCTTTTTATTATTATTAAAAAAGGTGAAGGAGTCAGTGGGCTGCCATAAACAGGCCTGGGAGATTTATTATCCACACAGACCAAGCAAACGTGGAATTGCCCTAATCCTAGGAGTGACCTTAGCCAAGGAAACAAAGGCCACAGGAGCTGGCAGATCACTTACACCCCCCTGGATTATTTTCTGCTGCCCCAAGCATATTTGCAGTTAACCCATGAGCACACCCTGAACTGTTCAGCCAAGGAGATATTTATAGATTTTATGGTTTATAAAAAAACCAGCCTTTTCCTGCCCTTCCAAACCCAGAAAAATTACCCTGAGGCTCACCCTGTTTTCCCCACTGCCCTCACCTAATTACAGCAAACACCCCTTTACTCACATCTACCAAGAATTTAATAAATTTTAAGACAAAAATGTTACCCAGCACTTTACCTTCAGTTTACTGCACAATTTGAATATTTGCAGCAGCAGGGCAGGACTGACCTGCCAAACTATCACAGAGCCAGGAAGAGAAATGGCTCAACGCTGTCTGCGTGGTGGCAGTCAGGGAGTAGGAGCCTCTAGATGTCACCCCCATGTGGTGGGGACACCTGCCAAGCTCTGCCATTCACCCTGGACAGAATCACAGCACCCTGCTCACCCCAGCTTGCTTGGATCTGTTCTCTTTGCAATAACCATTGTGAGGGATGGTTAAAATTCATTCTCCTTCCAATAACCATTGCCAGGGATGGTTAAAAATCATTCTCTTTGCAATAACCATTGCCATGGGTGGGTAAAAATCATTCTCCTTACAATAACCATTGCCATGGGTGCTTAAAAAATTCTCCTTGCAATAAGCATTGCTACAAGTGGTTAAAATCCATTCTCCTTGCAATAACCATTGTGAGGGATGGTTAAAATTAATTCTCCTTGCAATAATCATTGCCAGGGATGGGTAAAAATCATTCTCTTTGCAATAACCATTGCCATGGGTGGGTAAAAATCATTCTCCTTGCAATAACCATTGCCATGGGTGCTTAAAAAATTCTCCTTGCAATAAGCATTGCTACAAGTGGTTAAAATCCATTCTCCTTGCAATAAGCATTGCCAGGGATGGTTAAAATTCATTCTCCTTGCAATAACCATTGTGAGGGATGGTTAAAATTAATTCTCCTTGCAATAATCATTGCCAGGGGTGGGTAAAAATCATTTTCCTTGCAATAACCATTGCCAGGGGTGGTTAAAATTCATTCTCCTTGCAATAACCATTGCCATGGGCGCTTAAAAAATTCTCTTTGCAATAGCCATTGCCACAGGATGGGTAAAAAAGGCTCGGAGCTGTTTTTGGCCAGGTGGATACAAAACAAAAATTTGTAAAAATAGAGTAGCAAACCCCAAGGTTTTTCTCATACGCCACAGTCAGGCTGCTTCTCCAGGAGCTGCCTGGTCAGGATCTGGTAGGAGGAGAGGGAAGCCACTGCGATGTGGAAGGAGATTTGCCAGAGGTTCCGCAGCCCGTACAAGTAGAGGTTGCAGGAGCAGACGCAGAACAGGAGCACAAAGGTCTTCACCTTCCTGGCTGAGCTGTAGAAGAGGTACAGGTAACACTGGAAAAGGTCAGAGAGGCAGAGTCAGCACTGAACCCGGCACCAGAGCAGGGATCCAGCTGGGAATTGCTGCCTGGCACTGCTGGAACTCATCTGCTGGGAGTGTGAGGGGCAAATCCCTGCCAGGGGAAAAGGCAAAGCTCCGGTGCTGGCAGAGGAGTCATTTTCCCCCTCAGGCAGTGACAGATCAGCTTTCCTCACTCCGGTCACAGATTCCAGCTGTGCTGGTGCCACAGGCAGAGGTCAGCGTGGAGAGCCCTGCAATTTGTGCACAGGCATTTCGGGGAAGAAGCTGCTATAAATCCAAAGGATAAAAGAGAATTCTCCTTTATTCTGCTCCCCTGGCTGCAGGTACTCCCAGGGAAAGAAGCAGCTCAGAGCCTTTCTCCGTGAGAAACAATTTTCATTGAGTATTTACATCTAAATTCACCTGTTAGATCAAAATTAATCTATTAGCTAATTAATCTATTAGATCTAAGTTAATCTAATAGATTAAATCTAATGTCTTCTAAATTAATCTCTTAGCTCTAAATTAATCTATTAGATCAAAATTAACCCATTAAATCTAAATTCATCTATGAGATCAAAATTCCTCTATTAGATAATCAATCTATTAGATCGAAATTAATTTACTGCATCTAAATTAATACATTCACCTCAAAGCTCTGCCATGAGCAGGGGTGCCACAGGGCCAAAAGACACTAAATTGTATCCTAATACAAGAAATAATCCTAAAAATAAATCCAAGTCTGCAGACAGTGGTCCCCAAAGCATTATCCAAATGCAATCAGGGCAATTAATACACTGTAGGCATTAATTAATGTTATTCCTAGAAATAAAACTGCAGCATCTTCCTACAATGCCAGGCTGAAAATTGCAGCTTTTCCAGCATTTTCCCTCAAGTTAAAGGTTGTGGAGCTCTGTTTTAGGAATTCAAGGAGCCTTTCAAGAAAAACCCATTTGGAGCATGTTCTGTTTTCCTCATTCAATCTATTCTGTGTAAGGTCAGAGGAAATAACCCCATGATGGAAAAAATCTAAGGATTCAATGTGATTTTTCATGTCAATTTGACCATTTTCAATAATGGTGCTGGCCAGTGTTTGCTCAGCCTTCAAGGTGGTCGTGCTCCAAAAGCCCATCTGGCACTGGCAGGAGGATGTGGTGTCCACCCCTTTGGGAGGAAACCTTCCCTGGGATGGAATTTATCCATCTCACCCAGCCCCCTGTGACATTTCAGAACCTGGAATCCCTGGAAAAGCCTGCAAATGCAATTTCCTGAGGGTCAAAATGTGCCTTGATCTGCTCTCGTGCCACTGCACCGGGATCAATCAGTGGAATCACCCAGGTGGGACATTAAAAACCTCTGCTTAGCTGAAAATCACCCTGTCTCGTGAGTTATAACATCAAAATAATCAGAAAAAGAAATCTGGTTTGTGGTTAACATACCTGAAAAACACAGGCTAGAAAAGGTAGAAAAAAAGCGATCACATTTCCAATCCCTTCGTGGTCCTCCTGTTGGGATGAAGAGAAGTGACAACGACGTCAGGCACAGCTTTTAGCGAGTGCTGCTTGATATCTGAGAACTTTATAAATATAATCCAGAAGCCCTGAGCCCAGTTTGTGCTGAGTTACTGTGCCAGTGTTAAACCCCCAGATCAAAATCCTTGGGTGAGACACCCAGAACTGAGGCTTGTGTGACAGTTCCTGCTAAATAAAACTCTGTCAGGATACAACCAGGACACTTCTTTCTGCCTTTTTTAAAGTTGTTTACAGTCTCAGGTTTGTTTTAAAAAAAATTTACAGGAAAGGATCTAAAATAAAATACAGGAATGGAGGGGGAAAATTACAGGCAGCTTGGTAAGAATAAAATATTTCTCAGAATTTAAACTTCCCTAGAAGAGAATAAAATGCAAAATTTGGTGATGTACAGCAAAATACTCAAGGTGCAGCAGGTGAGCAACCAACTGCACATTCCCTGGATAAATAAAACATTTCTTGTGGAAAGATTTGTGCCACCCTTGAACTGGTTACCCCAAAATCTCTCTGCTTTTCACTTTTGCTCGGGTGTGAGAGCAGCCAGGGTTACCTGGAAGGAATATTCTGCCAGGTGAACGCCCCGGATGAGGTTCAGAGCCCCACACATGATGTTCAGGACGAGGGACAGGATCCCCAGCGGGGTCACGGGCTGCATTCTGTAAGTAGGAACTTAAAAAGAAAGAAAATCCAGACATTAGGGGAAGTTTGCATTATTCTTTTCAATCTTTTAATAGAAAACACCACAATCACCTCATGTGGGCTTTAAACATGTCGAAAACCTTTCATGTTTCCTCCAGGGAAGACTGATTATGAACATAACCCCTTTTTTTTCTGTTGTTGTATTACAGTGTTCAGCTCTTCAGACATCCAGAAATCAGCCAGAGCTCTGGAGTGTTTTTTAAACAGGTCAACAACAGCCTTTGTCTTGACCTATTTGGCATCAATATGGGGCACGTAGGTGATTTTTTGTTTATTGCAGCAGCTGAGGACGCTCAGCACTTCTCACAGGTCAGCAAAAAGCCCGAGGATTTCACCACCCCGAGGTCTGGGTCTGATTTCAGGCACCCAGCACAGCAGGACAGCGATTCAGCTCCTCTCAGCAGGAATTGGGTATTTCTTGCCACGGGCAGTGCGAGGGCTGGGGCTGCCCACGTTTCACCCTCCTGCCCTGCACACCCCCACTGCTGAACAGCAATTCTCCAGGATAATCTCATTGATACCTGCCTCATTAAGGTCAAAGCAATTATCATTAATGTGTGCTTGGCTCTGGAACCTGCTGCCTTTAATTCAGGGTTGTCCAAGACCTCACCTCCAGTTTTCCCTTGCTCATCCAACGATTCCACACCTTGATATTCACCTGCATTTCAGCCCTGCCTGGGATCCCCACAGGCAGGACACTGCCAGCTTAATAAAAAATGGTCATTTCCAGCTCAGACACCGAATCCAGCTCTTCCCCTGCACCAATTACCCTGAAGAAAAGTGTTTTTGCAGCCACAGTCGGGCTGGGTTTTGTTAACAAAGGAAGGAACAAACAGCGGAGAGAATGGAAGTTAGACAAGAAAAATCTCTTTTTCTCATAAATACTGACAATGACAAAGCTGCCCGGACTTTTCTGTCTCCAAGACACAGGAGAGAATCAAGAAAACCACCCAGCGCTCAGGATCTTCCCTCTCTGTCTGGGTGTATCCAGATCCTGATTATTACAGATAAATGCACCTCTGGCTCCCTTTCACTGACAGATGGAACAGCCACCACGTGGTGCCAGAGAGGAAAATGCTCCTGCCCTCTCCTTCGAGGCAGATTTGGACGGATGGATGTAAAAAATCGGTGCCAAATTAATCCAGGGACATAAAGCACCTTCCACCCGTGTCTCTGTAATGAATTTGTCTGGTTGCACTCACCCATCCACGATTTCAGCTCCAAGAGGAACTGCATGAACTGAGTTTGGATTGTGTCAGTCAGAAGGGCGTGAGTGACTCCTGTCAATCTGGCTTTTCTCCTGCTACACACTGACATTTCAAAACAACTCGCAGCAGCATCTTTATTCACTCACTGACCCCAGAATTCAGCTTCCTACTATTTTTTCCTGCTATTCCTACTTCCTACTTTTAATTAATTAAATAATGTCGCAGCTATCTATAGCTCTCCCACGGATATTCCCTAATAAAGGCTGTTTCTTTTCCTCAGATTCTCAGGTTTACTTCGGAGGCACAAAACATCTCTCCAACAAATTACAATTATCGAGCACGAGTGTCATTCACCGAGCAGGATCCTGCAAACTGCACGTGCCAAAAGTTCCCAGTCCCTAGGGAAGAACAATTTAGGTCTCCATATATTGCTCCTGCAGCATGAAGTATTATGTAAAAGTGACATTTTTTTTCAGTCCAGGAGGATAAAAAAGAATTGCTGTCACAGATGCAGGGGAGATTAAAACATCCAGCTGCTCAGGGTTCAGAGTCTGTGAAAACTGGTCTCGGAGTGGGTTTGGTGGAGAGATTTATTTCTGCCCTTAAATTCTGAGGTTTGACTCACAAACTGAAATTGCACAGAGAAGTGAGATGGGTCCTGCTAAGGGGAAATTATTTCACTTCCTTGGGTGAATTCAGTCAGATTTTTATAAAGAGGATTTCATACCAGAGTGGCCTATTAAATTAAAAAAGGGAAAAGGAGAGAATAACCACTCTCAGCCAAAGACAGCGCAACTTTGCACAAGCACAAATAAACACGAATTAGGTTTTAAATTAATTTGACTCTTCAAGGCTAGAAGTTGAGCCCCTCAGAGCACAGGATCCTCACAGAAATGCCCTGGGAGCTGTGGGTGATGCAGCAGCAGCTCTGAACGTGCACAGAACCACTCACACGGGGGAGAAACTGAAACCTCTGCCCATAAAGGATTTTTTGGAGGGAGGGAGGCAGCAGAGGCTGCAGCAGCTCGGGGTCGGGCAGTGAGGCACCAGGAGCGCCAGCAGTGAGCAGTGAAATCACCCTCCAGCAGCTCAAACTGCAACACGAGCACAACAAAAGGCACAGAGTGAGAAAACTTCAAAAAAACCCGAAAAACCCTTGAAAAAGCCTCTGAAGGACTCCCTGTGCCCTCACAAAAGATGAACACTCATCAAGGGGAGCTGCAGGATTCAGCAGCTCGCTCGCAGGGAGAGTGGCACAAGTTGTTCTGCTGCTTCCCAGGGCCAGCTGTGATGTGAGAGCTCCCAAAAAGCTCCTCAGAGTCCCCACGAGCCCCACACACAGTCCCAGGGTCCCCTGGAGCAGCAGCAGCTGTGCCCACACCAAGCTGGGCTGGGGGGTGCTGATCAAGAGCACAGGAAAAGTGTTTTTGCAGCCAGAGTTGGGTTTTGTTACCAAAGGAAGGAACAAACAGCAGAGAGAATGGAAGTGAGAAAGGAAAAATCTCTTGTTCTCAGAAATCCTGACAAGGACACAGCTGCCCTGAATTTCTGAGCCTTTTCACAGCGAAGTGAAAGCCAGAGGATGAGCTCAGCAGCTCCAAGGGGCCGGGAGCAGCTCCAGGCGTGTGAGGAGAGGATGTTCGGATCGCCCTGGATCGATCAATCTGCACCAGGAAGTGCAGCCACCATCCAAGCCTGCTCTCCTGCCGCCACAGCCCCTCCAAAAGGCTCCTGCAGAGCAGAGCCATCCCATAAATACCATGAATATGCTAAACTTAGAGCAGCCAAGTGGGATTCAGCTGGTGGGGAGTGATGAGAGGAGAGAGACAGCAGCCAGGAAAGCTGACTCCAGCAGAGGCAAACAGAGGATCATAAACACAAACCTTAAAATAAAGGCAGAACAATCTGCGAGAGTATTTGGGTTAGACCAGAGGGAACAGCCAGAAATAAAAAGCCAGATGGAAAGCAATCAGCAAGAAGAGAGAAGTGAAAATATATTTCTGATCTGTGGACACACCCTGGATCACAAATATTTACTGGCACTGAAGCTGTTCAAAATTTTAAAAAAAAAGTGCAAAGAATTTCTAAGCCCTGTCACAACATGAAAAGATTTAACCTTCAAGCACAGTTCTGAGGAGCACTCACAGATCTGACTGGCAAATCAAGTGGTTTCCATTCTATTTTTAATTCCTCCTGGCCGGTGCCCTTCTATACTCTTAATTTAAAATACCTATGTCAAATTAGATTCCAACTCATCTATCCCAAACAATAAGATTGAGCAACTGGAACTTAATTTTATTAGCGCTTCCTAAGCCAAGAACAACAAGGAAAAAAAAAAAGGAAATACAAGCTCATGGCACTCCAGCTGCATTCAAACCACCGTGCTAATAGGATTAAAATAGAGAGTGGTTTAGTGGTGGACTTGGCAGGGTCTGGTTTCTGGTTGGACTCAATGATCTTAAAGGTTTCCTCCAACCTAAATAATTCTGTGATTTCATTTGTGGAGGAGGCAGGCAGGACCTTCACTGTGCAACTGAAACTCAAGGAAGAGGTGACATTTTTAGAATAAAGGAGTAGAGGTTGGTACTTCAAAAGCAGGTGAAATGTCAGGTTTTGTTACAGAAAAAGGCTCCTGTGTTGCTTATAAAGATACACAAATCCTCTCTCAGAATTTTAGTCAAATGCATTAAATAAAAAAAAAAAATAAAGCAAAGAGGGAAGAACAACTCAAGCCAGGCAATCTGGGAACAAGAATTTTACCCTCAGCTCGGATTTTTCTCATCTTTTCTTCCCTCAGAGCTGAAGGAACTCACTCAGGCCGCAATTACAGATCTTTCACTGCGACTTTGCAGCGAGCGATGGATCAGTGGAGCTTCTTCAGAAATCTGAACGGGCACGGAATTCTTTCAAAAGAAGAGAATTTCCCATGGAAAATATCAAGCCCAGCCTGTATTTTCCATGCAGAGGAGCTGCTCCAAGGCTGGAAAAAGCCACAAAGCTGCACTGCAAAGCCCATTAGGACAGCAGAAGCCATTTTGGGGTTCGCAGACACGTAAATACGGATTTTTCAGCACGAAAGGAACCTGCCACGTGCAGCAGGAGGGGAGGACGCCTCCTGCCAGCCCTGTGGGAGCAACTTACCAACCTCCACAGGGCCTCCGGCGGGCCCTCCGTTGCTGAGCCCGTTGGGCAGCTCCACGGCCTCCAGCTGCAGCTGCAGCGGCGGCTGCGCCTGCAGCTCCTCCTCCAGCCGCTGCCAGCGCGCCCGGGCCCGGCCGCCGCGGGGGCTGCAGAACTGCTGCTTCACCCTCTGGATGGTGGTGTCTGCAACAACAGGAGAACCCGGTCAAATCCCCTCTGAAACGCTGCAGAATTAATCCTTCATTATTATTAATTATTAATGAAAGCTTTAATTATTGGGGTTTTTTAATCGTATCATAGCGTTCTCTGCGGTTGTTTGAATTTTTTCGGTTTTTTTCTTCTTCGTTTCAGGTGTAAAGTTCCACTAAAAATTAGGGAAGAAAAATATTCCTTTTAGGTGTTTTATAGCACAGAAAGATTGGGATGGAAGGGACCTTAAGGATCATCCCATTCCAACCCCTGCCATGGTAGGGACACCTCCCACTATCCCAGATTTATCCAAGCACCGCCCAGCCTGGCCTGGGACACTTCCAGGGATTCAGGGGCAGCCACAGCTTCTCTGGGCACCCTGTGCCAGGGCCTCCCCACCCTCTAATATCGAAATATCTAATCGAAATACTAATAAAAATTATCTGTAACTGACAAACAAAAGGTTAAGATCTTAAGTGGATCTTAGATCCAAACATAGGAAACAAGACAATCAAATAAATAAATAAATAAGTAAATAAATAAATAAATATTCACACAGCCATATTTTGCACTCAGTAGCTGAATAAAGTATAATGGCAAAAATCAGTTTTAAAAATGTATTTTTTTCCTTAAAAAATAAGCTTTATGCAATTTAAAGGGGCTGGAAATTCCCCAACTCCTACTCAAGTTAAAAAAAAAAAAAAAAGCAGTGGATGGGGATTTCAATATGAAATTATGGATTTCGATATGAAATTATGGATTTCAATATGAAATTATGGATCTCAATAGAATTCTGGACAGAAGTGTGCAAACCCACTGCAGGATTTTATCCTTTTCCAGAAAAGTTTCTGACTGCAAGGGAATTGTGTCTTTCAGAGGTGTGAGGTTCAGCACAGAAAAAAAATTATCTCAGGTTAAAAAAGCACCACTGGGCATGGCTCTGAAGTGTTGTGACTCCAAGCCATGCCAGAAATAAAGCTGCCCATAATAATCTCCTTTTTCCTGTACTCATCTGTCTCCACTCGTCAAAATTTTTTAATTAAGTCAGAAATTGTCTGAGATATCAATTTCTTTTTTCTTCTCTGCCTGTTCATTCATCAGCCCAGCGTTTTGTCCATAATAGATGAACTCTGAGGAGCTACAAACCAAATCCTCCAATAGTTTAGGGCACTGAGATCTCCCCTTCCTCCTCCACACGCACCCAGAGCCACTTTTATCCTCAGGTTTTAGCCTGGAGATGTTGTTTGACACCACCAAATTGGCAGAGAGGGGATTTTTACTGTCAGAGAACAAAGTCACAAACCAAATTCAATAAAAGCATAGGGCCTGGAGGCTGAACTGATGCTCCTGGTGTTGTAGGAAGCAACAAATTCCCAGCGCAGCTCCTCCAGGAAGCAGAAGGCCATGATGGTCGAGTAGCTGCTGGAACAGATTGCCATGCAGGCAATATCCCCAGAAGAGAGGAAACTGGAACAGAAATAAAAATAAAACCAGTCAGAGCAACATAAAAAAGGTGAAAGTCCTGCTGAACGCGAGGATGAGGCTGCGCTTGCTGCCAGAACAAAATGTACAGACCGAGCCGGGAGAGCAGACTGCCAAAAAATGTCATTTTGGTTGTTGACAAAGTCCTGCAATCCCCGCAGATCTATTTATTCTCGGACAATTATTTATTCCCAACTCATCCAGGATGCCTGAGCACAGCGAAGATCACACACAGACTTTATTAAACCGGCCCATCAGTGCAAATCGAGGACATTATTCCCCCAGGCTGGCTTTAAATCACATTAATAAAACCCAAGATGGCCAGAAAACCAATTTTGAAAGAAAATGAAGAGAAAAAAGTAAAAGCAAGGAGATGGATTCCTTGCTCCCCTCGAACATGGCACCACACTAACAGCAAGAGAGATTTGCTGATTTGCACAACTCAAGATTTTCAAACACTTACCGTTTCACCACAATAAAAATCCTACCCTAAAAGGGATTCCTTTAACACTGAATCCATATTTATGTAAAAGTTTTCACTTGCAGATGGCTCAAACCTTCAGAGATTTCTCTGGGACATCTTCCCTTGCAGCCCAGCCATTTGTCAATTTGTCTCTCTCCTCCTGTCCCTGTATTTTATCCCAATTCCATTTCACACTCCTGGTTTCTATTCCACCTCATTTTTATTTATTTGCTGGACTGAGTTCTTGGGATTCACAGTTTTCCTTGGCTCTGCCAGCCTCCCCAAATTCCTGCTGCTCCCAGCTGGGATCGACGCCGTGCCTGCCTAAAGCCACTTTTCCAGGCTGCCCAGGATTTATGGCCTTTCTGCCACGGATCCGTTTGCTCGTTCCAGAGCCAGGGCCGAGCTGCTCCTGCCCAGCCCCAGCAGATTCAGAGCAGCAGGACCTGTTGGCATCAAAGGGCACGAGGCTGCTTTGGCTGAGAAGGAATTGAGATAAAACTCTCTGCTTTCTGTGTAAATTTGTGTATTTTTTAACTCCCCTAGAAAGGGATGCTTCACTTTAGCTTAGGGTGGCTTCAAGTTTTTCTCCATTTGCTCACCAGAAATGCAAACACAAGCTGAAATTCAATTCTTCAAGGAGTTTAAACAAATTTCTTTCTCTGTAATTTAACAAATTTCTTCTCCTAAATTAAGTCATTGGATGCCCTCTTCGAGGGATTTGCAGAAATCCATGATATTCCAATTCCTAAGAGCAACAAGCAGTGCCCATCGAGCAGGAGGCTTGGCTACACAAAATCAAAATTAACATGAGCAGAATATATATAAATAAAAGAAGAAAAACTCATAAAAATAGATAGCTAAATATGTATAAATATAGTGTATATATGTAAATATTTATATAATATAAATATAATATATCTAATATTTCTATATATAATATAAATGCATATGTGTAAATGTAAATGTATAAATATAATTAAATATATATAAAAATATAATATAGTATAAAATAACAGCTATGGAAGTGCATTGATATAAATATAAGATGTAATATACAATATATTAATATCTAAATATACATAATTAGGTGATTAAGGTTATTGTCAATACACTGAGCTGTATTGACCATAAGCTTAATTTGAGGAATAAAATTTCAAAACCCTTGGATTTTACAAGCACTGTTGGATTTCAGACTGGAATTATCAGACCATACCCAGAGTTCAATTAATCCCCAAGACAATGATTTCAGTAATTAAAGGAAAACACCCCAGGAGAGCAGAGCAGGGACTCACTGGATGCTGAGGTTACGTCCCTTTGCCGTGCCCCGGCTCGGGTAGCGCGCCAGGAGCGAGGACAGAGCCTTGAGCCTCTTCCTGCACTCCAGGAAATCCTGGTTGAGATGGAAATCCGTGGAGGCCGAGAGGGGAAGCCCATCCCTCACCCGCACCACGCAGGCAAAGAAGATCATGGACATTCTCCACGGGAGTATTCATGAGGACAACCTGCAAGGGAAGGACTGGAGTCAGCTCATTCCGGAATTCCAGGCAGGAATATGTTGGGAGGAGAGGTCATTCATTCTCCACCCGAGCTGAGCAGCACCTCGGCCATCAAAATGCAACCAAACTTCTCAAAGCTCGTGGCTCTGTCCCATTTTTGCCTCTCAGGTAGATAATTCTCTTATCGAATCCCCTGGGGGGTTTGATAAGGGAATTATCTACCTGAAAAATATTCCTGATTTTTCCCGTTTTACCTGAAGCTGATTTCCCATTTTACCTGAAGCTGAAGGATATCAGGTAGATAATTCCCTTATCAAACCCCCCAGGGGATTTGATAAGGGAATTATCTACCTGAAGAATATTCCTGATTTTCCCCCTGCTTTACCTGAAGCGTCACAAATGCTGAATGAAGTTGTTACAGGTTTTTTTAGGAGCTGCCAAGCCCCACTGATGTGCTGATCCTCACTGGAGCTGCAAAAAGCTCCCTGAGCATGGCACTTCTCTTCTTTCTGGCCTAACACACAAATCTAAAAATAAATTTTAGGCTAGAGCTTGCCAGGTTTTTTTTACAGACTCACCTAGGGCTAAATTTAGAGTCAAAGTTGCCCTCTCTCGACTTCTTCCTCTTTGAGAGGTCACAAACTCCCGTGGAAAGTTATTCTTGGGATTCAGCTGGCACAGGGAGAACATGCAGGGATGTGTCCTTCAGACATACCAGGAGGATCCAGGGCACGGTGGCAGAGCATTAACAGCACTTCACATCATCTCTGAAACACAACCAGAATGAACCAATTAAAAATTCGTTAAAAAACCGAATTAATTACCTGTGTTTACATATATATTCACCATCAGGCCTCCTGTGAAGTGGGTAAACATATCCCAGGAAGGGTTTTGCCTGAAGGAAAATAAACTCATTTTCAATGTATTCATTTCTAGACTCACTCAAAGACACGATGGAATGATAAGGAAATTATTTATGATGTCCCAATCGTAATTTATTTAAGTTATACCAGTAAAAGAGCAGCTCTAAATCAGATTTTAAAGGATTATCACAAACAACTCAAGGAGAAAAAAAAGGAAAACCAATGGAATTTATTTAGCTTCAGGCAAACTACAAAAATAAAGCATTGGGGAAACAAAAAGCAAGGAAAAAAATCCCATTGTGAACTCAAACTTTTGATAGAGAGAACGACAAAATAGATACAGGGCTCTGACCACCCTTTATCACACAATTCCTGAGGATGCTCAAAGTGCCTTTGAAATGTGGCTCCTCAGGACGAGCTTTTCTTGTCTCAGAAACCCAGAGAGCAAAACCTTTCCTAATTCAGGCACCTCAAACTCTGCTGCCTCCCCTCCAGCTGCTCTGGTGTCTGACAGGGGCTGAGTTCTGTGGAAAACCTGGGGGAACCATCCCTCTGTCCAAGGTGCCAGCAACTGCAATTATCAGCGGGTAATTAGCAGAGGAATTAGCAGGAAGCACAACGGCACACAAAACCTGTTTCCTTGGAAAAGCAGATTAAAACTGCGGAAGATCAGACATCTCTGAGAAGTGTTATCTGGAACTTTTCAAATGGAGATTAAAGCTTTAGATGTGGGTTTGGTTTTTTTCCACAATCCCTCTCGCAGTTCTCCTCCAGCTGTCATCTAAGTTGTAAAAGCAAACTAAGCTCACAAACTTCATCCCAACACACATCAAAAAGAATTTCCACAATAATCGTGATTTTTATCGATCAGCTTGAAACGTCCCATCAATCTTCAGTGTGTTGTAGCCATTGAAGAAACGGTGCAGAAAACTTTTACATCAAAGTGAAATAACCCCAAAAAATATGAACTTTAACAGAAATATTAACTTTTACACAGCACAGTTCTCAGAATAGCAGTTTTAGAGTGAAGGGTTGGTATTGCTGATGCAGTTTAGCTCCAAAATAACTCCAAAACAGCCAGAAGATGATCAGGAGAATGAAAAAGTACTGAGAAACCAAAGATATTTTCTAAAATCCATCTAGCCTATGAAATTATTCAGCTCCCTACGCCACTAACAGCAAGAGTTTAAAGTTAAATATATTTATTTGTATTAACCACCACGGATAACATCACCTACAGTTGCACATGGAGGGTTTTCCAGCTTTCCAAGGCATACAAACCTCCCTGCTGCAGTGCCCAGGGATGGCACTGAGCACAGCTGCCCATCACAGGGATCCTCCGCTCTGGGACAGAAAAATCAGGTGTCCAGCAGGAAAACTCCCAAATCCAACACCAGATTTCACCGGAGAAATGAGTCCACGCTCCTTCCTCAGAAAAGGCTGTGGGTTTTCCTCTGGCACCAACCCATCAGCTGATGGCTAGAGCGGAGTTATTTTGGCAAGTGACAGCCACTGCTGTCCCTCCCCGTGGAATTTTAACCTCTTGAAAGCCACGTCTGCCACGTCACCAAGCCCAGAGTGTCAGCCGGGCTGATCAAGGTGTGCTCCGTGCTGTCACCGTCCCTCTGGCTGCCCTTTCCTCTGCACTCTCTGCACCCTCAGCAGCCCAAAGATCTGCAGCCACCAGGACGTGGCAGCTCTTTGACCTTGGCCCGTGTCCCCGAGGCCTTGGGTTCAGCGCTATCAAATCCTGCAGTTCCCCACTGATAACACCACATCAGCACCAAACCACCTGTTCAGCCCCAAAGCACAGCCTCGGGAAGTGTTGGAAGGAATGGGTTCAGGAGAACAAGCTCTAATTTATGACTGAGGTAAATAATGTTGTTTTTTTCACTGCTTGAAGCACCTGTACATCCAACAAAGCTTCAGAGTAAAACTGATTCGTGTAAGGCTCACGTGAACAGCACCAATTGTGGAATAAACAATTATTCAGTGTATCTGCGTGACCTGGAGCACAATTCCCCCTCCCCTCACTTCCTAAGGAGCAGCCAGAGGCTGTGTAGGGATTATCAGGCAGACCTGCTGCACTTCACTGCCTGTTACACAAGCTCCTCTGGGTAAGAAGATTACACCCAACTCCCCAGGCCACGCTTCTCCAAACGCCCAGCAAACTCCTGCTTTATTGCCTGGACTTGGAAACAATCTGCTCAAAAGGCTGTGAAAGCAAATGCAAACCCGTGCAGAGTTCACGAGGGGGATTATGTTCAAAACCTGGTTCTTTCAGAAATTATCTCGCCAGCAAAAGCAGAAAGTTTCCTTCCAAGAATGGCACAACACTCACAAAAAATGTTACCAGGATTCCTCTCAAGATTTTGCTGTTTCTCCCTGTTCAGAACCACATTTCCCTGCCGTCTACAGATGCCCAACCTCAAACCCAATAGTTTTGTCCAGTTCTGATCTTCCTGCTGAAGAGCTGAGAGTTTCAGTGGATGTTCTCATGGTGCTGAAGCAGAACGTGAAGGTTTTTGGGCACATGACAGTTTGTGACCACCTAAAGCATCTTTCCTCGGGCAAGTGATCTCCTGGGAGTCCTGGACAGCTCCAGGTGGGATGCCAGAACATGGAAGAGATTCAGGGTGACTCAAACACAAAACTGGAGCTGCTTTGGGTCTCACACCCGACAAGGATGTGGCTCATGAGGGAGGTTTATCACATCCCTGGGGGTTACAAAGTGGATTTTATCCTCTTCTTAGATATATATATATAAGCAAATACAGAATGCTGTTAAATTTCTCTTTTTCTAAGATTGCACCAGAATCCTGATCCTCCCCAGCTGCTCTCCCTCCGTGCCCCCAGCAGTGCTGACCAGCTAGAGATCCCAAAACCACAGCACAACCAGAGCCACTCCCCAGGCTGGGCAGGGAGTAAAAGCAATTTGGAAGTGTGCTGCTGTCTCAAAATTTAACACAGGATTTGTGCGTATCCAAAGCTCTTAGGCTCCCAGAAATCCTACAGGCTTACTCTTATCCCCAAGGGGAAGCATGTGGAAAACTCATCACAAATCTGTCTGCTCAAAGATTCTCCTGTGAATTACCAGAAATAAAGCACACAGAAAACTCCAATCCCAGCATCTAGCCCAGTATCCCAACGATCCTCAAACCCCTGCCCAAACCACAACAGCTCTGGGATGCTCTGAGGCTCTGCCCCACCTTTGTCTCTCAGAAACACCAGCCCCTTCCCCTGTTCCCAAATATTCACCCACCCATTCCCTGAACCCTGACTCCCCGAAATCCCAGCAGCTCATCCCTGTACCTCCCCCAGCCCAAGGAACTGAGGATCCATCCCACACCCATCCTGTTCCACTCACATCATCCATAACTACCCCCTACTCACAGCTTTCCTTCCCCACATTCAGCATCCTAAAATCCCCCCAAAAAACCCCTTCCCGCATTTTCCAATAAACCTCGAGGGCAAACACGCCCATGGCCCCACTCGGGGCACTGCTTTGTACCGACAAGGCCTTCCACACATCCCTCAAGCAGCCAGACACCCCCAAATCCCACTCCCACGTTATCCCTGCTCGCCCCAAGCCATTCCCAGCCCAGTCCACGCCTCCTCCTCCATCCTTTAAACACCCCAAGGAACCCCCAAATCCTACACCCATGCCACGGGTCCCAGCCCCAACACACACATCCCCTGCTCACCACCACCGCACCCCCAAACTCCCCTCATCTCCTTCCCAAGCACCCCAAAACCCTTAAACACCCCCCGCATCCCAAGCCCACCCCAGTCCCCCCAGTGCACTCCCCCACGCCCTTCCAGCCGCGCTCACATCCCGGATCTCCCCGCTCCGGGGACGCGGAGGGGACGGGGGCACAGGAGGAGGATGAAGGGCAGGGTCGGTGTCCCCGTGTCCCCCCAGGACCCTCGGCCGCTCACCTCGGCTCCTTCCCCGGCGGTCCCGCGGCCTCGGCCCCGCTCCGCTCGGCGCCGGCCCCGCCCGCGGCACCACCGAGACGGAGCCGGAGCGCGGAGCGACCGCGCGGGG
>VYZT01001309.1:26487-65824 GCA_013400735.1 Pomatostomus ruficeps | reverse complement strand
AAAGATCATTTCTAGCAGTAAGAAAATTTGTCTTATCAATCCAGAGATTTGTCTTATCAAAATTTCTTATCAATGCCCCATTGAGAAACTTAGGGGAAATCAAACATTTGTGACTGTTATGACCATACTAAGCTCTAGAGCTCTACAGAGATACAAACAAATATTTAAGGGATAAACACTTCAAAAGGAAGGTAGAGAAGCTATGAATTTAGCTATTTTATTCAATCTCCATCATGCCTGCAATGAGAAAGTACATTCATTTACTGTAGTCCCTCCCAGGAAATCCATATCATCAAACAAAGGATAAAGCATCAGTTTCCAAGGCAGCCTTTTCTGGCAAAATACATCAGTTCTGTGTTGACCCCAGGTACAGTAACAATGTGAGGTTTGGGGGGCACAGACTTTCCTTGTATGAGTGTCCCCTGTGCATCAGTAGCTGAGTTTATTAGCAGTACTGAAGTTCAGGGGATGTCTGACTGCTCTTAGCCCACTCCCATGCTGCAGGCACAGAACAGGTTTGGCTCCACAGCCGCTCTGTTGTCCAAACCAATAAGAGTGATGCTTGTGCCGTGACTGCACAGAAGAGAACGCACCATTTGAGAGAGGCAGCAGCACATAGCAAAGAGGCAACTGCCTGTGGCTTCTCACAAAATACATTTACGACAGCAGACAGCTCCCGTGGAACGGTTGTGATGAGCCAGAGGTTTCTGCTGCCGCACCCTGTGCTGCCCACAGTAGCCAACAATACTGCTTCTGCCCTTTGTGGGTCTTCCACCTACATGTCTGTAATCAAGCAGATTTCTTCTCCCAGTCTTAGACAAATATATACATAATCTATTTCAGTTATTGATTTGTTCTATCTGGTAGTGACACATTTAAGTTTTAAATCCTCTGTGCTTCTCACTGTCTAAATAAGCTGCTCCTGTCTCCCCCTCTCTGAGGGCTTTCGGGGCATAGTCAATACCTATAAACTCTAAATATGTGAAGGGAGGTTTCATCTCATTAAAGTGCTCCATGAGTGGAGATTTCTTTATTCCCTCTTGTGATTTGCGTCCACAATTTCTGACCTTTACTATCCATGTTGTCTCACTTATACATTGTGTGCCCCCAGGGAATGTACTCAAGTATGTCACAGGACTTACTAGTGGATTTTTGCTTTATGTTATACACCTTCCTTCTCCCCTATCAGAGTATTCTCATCTGTTTATAGATTGTGCAATAGCTCAATGGGTAAAATCATTCTTCTAGAAGACCAGGTTCTGGGAAAATTACTTATATTGCTTTCAGATATTGCTTCTCTACCAGATTTTTCATTGCGCTTATGTCAATAATGCAATTTTTTACTCTTTAATGCTACAATTCCTCAGTAAAAACCAATTATCTTTAGGAATATCATAGCTGTCAGGGGTTTTTTTCCACTATGCTTATCATACCTGAGGTTCTGACTGTGTCATGTTGCTAAGGTTTCTAGGACCTGGGTTATGACTCAATCTCTTTCTCCCTCTTAGAACACCTCCAAGAGGCTTAAAGTGAGTCACAAAATAAAAATACAAGTGAAGGAACAGTTAGTCAGCTTCCTAACCCTACACAAATTCACATAGTTCAAAGTGTCCAGGGATTGTGGGCATGTGATGAGAGTAGTTTCCCAGGGCATCCCATTGCTCCTTCGCAAGCCAGCAGTGTTGGCTTCAGAAGTCTCCCATGGATCGCTTGCTGCTAAATATTCAAGTTGGCCCCATGATAGCACAGCCTCCCTCTGCTCACAAATGCAACCCCAGCATAACAGATTACACTTGAACAGCTTAAGAGCTGCAGGTGTCTAAAGAGTCCCCAAACTACCACCCACCATCTAACAGCAGTCAACAGTTTCCAAATTTGTTGTAAATCCTTGCAGCTAGTAGCTACAAACATAAAGAAATTAGGCTGCATCCTTCTCGTTCTAGAAATGTGGGGAGGCCAAGTGAGAGGAGGGGACTATGCTAAAAGGAGCCTCACAAAGGCAAATGAGGCCAGAAAGAAGCTGTACTCAAAGAAATGTAAGTCTAAACCATTCTCCATTCTATGTGTTGCTAAAATTCCATTTTACAGAGAGAAGTGTCTGAATAGGATTCTGATCCTCACTGGAAATTTGATGAAGCCACCAACAGCTTTACTAAAATACTAATTTTCGAGTGACAGGGCACACTCTTGCACAAAATGTTCTTTCTATCAACATCCGGTTTAAATATATGCATAACTTGCTCCACGTGACTTGGCAATGATCAAGTTCCTGGAGCAAAAATCAGGAAACTCTGTAAAGCAAAGTGCCATGGAAATGACTACATTGTATGTATTTATGAAACTTTTCCATTAGGAAAAGTAGTCAAACATGAAGCAGTCTTAGTCTGCTTTTCCATAGAATTTGCACAGCACAAGAGTATGCATGAAAATACATAACATCTAGATGAAATAGAAAAGGGATATTAAACCCTTTAGTTGGTATCAATACATGAAGGGATTGCTCTGCCCATTTAGGAGCTTGGTGTGGTCTGAGCTGCACTGGTCAGCCAGTGCTTGAATCCTTGGCTGAAAAGTCTCATGCTTTGGTTTTTTGGTAACCATTCCAGAGAAACTCTGGATGAAGTGAGCTGAAAAATTTATTTTTCAGCTCATTCAATTTAATTCAGCTCACTCAGGTGACATTCAGTAAAGAAATGTCTCAGTTAAATAAGTGTAGTTTAAAGCCTTAGAAGAATTTGCTTGAAAACTGCTGATTAATTGTAAAAGTTAATACTAGTGCAGAAAAGAGAAGCAAGGGATAAACTGCCAACCTAATTCTTAACTCGTGATCTAGACACTATTGAAGTCACGTAAGCAATAATGATAAAGTAGGAAACAAAAAAAGCCTCCCAAAACAATAAGACAATATCAAGTTATATAATTTTCATCTGTTTGATAAGGAAAGATAAGTTACCACAGCATATTTGGGAATACGTGAGGCTGATGGTACTTTGGAAATGGCATCAGATGACTCTGAGCTGTATTTTGCAGCTCTATTTTGCACCAGCACTTGTACAGCAGGATCTGATGCTTTCCACTGCTAATATTCATGGCAACAGGGATCCAGGCTTATGCAAGGATACATCCATTGAAACCACTGGTATTCTGTGACAAATTATTCTGTCCGAGGAGACCCATGGGGAAGTGACTCCCTGGATGAGCCTTTGAATCCATGGGAGCTGACTGCATAGGGTCACCATTTTGTTCTGCAAGAGCCTTTGGATCCATTCCTGTGCTTCTTTCCAGTGCTCAGGGAGTGATTTTTCTGTGCAAATGAGGGAGAAGAGATTAATCCAAAACCTTCCCCAAAAGATTTCCTGTGTACTAGACATGTATAGGCATATTACCCTGTCTCTGTGCTTGTTTCTGGGATGGTGCTGACCAGCTACAAAACCTGTGCTCAGAATCAAAGGTTTGTTGCCATTAAATTTATCCAGGTGACATTGGTTCAAAATTCTTGTTGAAATTTCTGAATACAACTAAATAAACTCTCTTTAATGCCAGAATAGCCTTCTAACTAATATGAATTTAGTATGAATTCCTTTAAAAAAGCTGAGTGCCACAAAAATGTTGACTGTGTCTAATTGTGCCAGGACTATGTGGAGCTCACTTGTATGTTACAGCTAGGCAAGTCATATCAGATTTGCTTTAATGGATTTTCCCAGAAAGCATTTTCTCCAACTGGTGCACAGCTTAACAGCCAGATCTTGTGTAATTCTTCTCTTGGAAGTTTCACAATGTCATTTTTTGGTCTTCTAAATGTGAGACTCCAACTAAAGTAACAGAACAAGTAATGTTGGCAACAGAAGCAGGTAATGTGAAATTCATACCTCACACCTGCTTTTCTATGCCACTTAGTCTGTGCCAAAATGCTACTCTCTTGTTGGAAGCTAAGCAAATATCAGATGCCTTTCACTTCCCACATATGTGTGCCACATGCCACAATGTGCTCCAAGTCTTATTTGCATTTGAAGAAGAAAGAATCAGTCTTTTGTGTGTTTTTATTGCAATCATTGTGGTTGTAAGGATATCTTTTTCCTGGCATGTATAGATTGCTTAATTGGTCCTGTCTGTCCAAGTGCCTCTGGTTTTTTCTACATTATCATCCTATTTGTAAGGCTTGTGCTACCCTGATTTCTTTTCCTACTCTAAGCCTGTGTGACAACAATGAGAAAATGTAAAGTAAAAGGACCCCACATTCTGTTTGTTTGCAATATTTCTTGCTACTTCTACTGTGTGCTGTCTGTTTTGCTTTGTGCAACACTGGCCTACAGAACCCCAGAAAGTCTCCATAACTTAACCTACACCTAGCACTGTGTGTCGTAAGGATGTAGGAGTTCCCTACTGCCTCCTAACTTTCCTGTTTATTACAAACACAGGCAGGCTGGAAACATTTTTGACTAGACTGCTGCCTTTGGATTTCTTTGGTGGAAGATGAAGAATGATGACAGGAGAAAACTCACTGATTACAGTGATATCTGTTTCCCTGCCTTCATTTTTATGAATGGGTTCATTTCTCTTTCTGCTGAACTCATCCAGAGATTCAAAAGGATCCAAGTGAAAAAAGAACTGGTAGAGTTCTGCACTCCTGGACGGGATTTAGATGTCTTTCCATGTGGGCTTACCATTATTTAAGAGAGTGGGTGCATCCTGCCTGTTCTCCAGCTGCCCACCTTATGGGAAGGTCCAGCTTTTCTCCTAAGCCCAATGTCATATCTGCCAGCCATGCAAATGACTTGGATATCCCAAAGTACCTCCAAAGGATATCTTAAGAAGTGCACTTACATCCCTGGATTCTGTAAGCACAGAAAATATTTTAATTTAATTTGTTGGATGTGGGAATAAGTTTGGACTGATATCACAAAAATCATGGCTCTCTTCAGTAAGGTTTTCAAGATTCTGGTATTAGGAAACCAAACAGAATTCAGTCTCATTAAACATCTATCTACCAAGATCTGCAAAAGAAGAAATGAAAGAATATTTTAAAATTTTTTGCGTGTATTTTTCAATTTTTATTTGGTATGTGCAGCTTTTTTTGTGAGTAGAGATCAGCATACTCAATAATAAAGGGAGATGGAATATGTTTTAATGCCATTACTGTTGTGAAAAGTCAGAAAATAATTGATAGTTTCCTTGTAAAATCTTCTTTTATATGGGAGAAAGAAAGATCAGCAATTAATAATTTTAAGTGAGGAATGCTAGATTTGGACGATTTTCTGGGAATATGATTTACTTTCTCCTGCTCCAACCTAAGGAGCAGAACAAAAGTAAACAAATGGCATCAGCCCATGAGTCAGATTTTAGTGAGGTCAATTGTTGACAAGTCATCCTAGCAGCACTAGCAGTGGTAGAATTTAGCTGCTAGGTGATGTCAGAATGGCTGAACTTGCTGCCAAATTACCTCAGTTTACCACTTGCCTGCCATGCCTCCCCAGTTAGACATAAAATCTATTCATTCCTTCTTGCCTGCCTGGGTGAATTTCATACTCTGTTATGAAAAAGTAAGATGTCTCCAGCTCCAACAGGAACCCATCTTTAACCCATTTGGGGTTTTTTTTCTCTATGAGCTGGCCCAGTTGACCACTGTGGCCATTGCTATGCACAAATAATTCACTAAAGTAAGAGTTGTGTGAAGCTCTGGAGCAGTGTGGGCTTCACCTGCAGGACAATTCCTAGCCAAAGGCTCTCTTGTGACATGCCCAGAGTTACAGGGCTGTACTGTACCAGGTATGGTTTTGTTCTGCTGAATAAAAGCTATGAATATTTCAATTCAAGCCAGTTAAAATTTTTTTCAGAGGAGAACTTCAACTGCATGATGTTTCATTATAATGTGGCATCAAAAATATGGTTGGGAGATATGAAGCAATAATATAGGTGTTAGGAAAGAAGAAATCATGGCACAGATTCAGCAGAAAGAATAATGGAATTTAGCTATCCCATCGTAAGAAACACACTTCAAACTCCTTTGGCCTTTTCAGGTCTAGCAACAAAACAGATTTGATGCAGTGGTAGTAGTGAACAGGCTTGAAGGGCGTGGAGAGAACAAACACATCTTCCCCCATTGGACTGCTCCCAGAAAGATCTCAGTGTTGTTGGTTGTCAGCATGAGAAGTTATCTTGGGGCAAAGGTGCAGAAATGTCCTGATGTGCCTGGGAAGTGCTGCCCTGCCCTGGGATACCAGTCCTTAACCAGAGGGGAGCTCTTGTCCTAAAATCTGTGCACATTTACAGCTTCACTGTTCACAGCCTTCTTCATTCAGCTCTTATCCACCAGGTTTTTGTTGTTGTTATAACAAAGGGCTTTTATACTCTTTGAATTTAGCTAAACAATCAAATAATTTGATGAAGCACTGTAGGTGGAAACAGTATCTTTTTTTTTCCACTGCATTAATAATCGTTATTATTATTATTATTTTTTTTAATTATTATTATTTTGACTGATAATTTTTCTTTCTTCCTTTAATTTGCTCAAATGAATGTTCCTTAGATAATTAGACTCCCAGGCTACTTAAATGTGTATCACTCCAGTGGCTACTTCTGCCATTTGGAAAAAGCACACAGCAACTTCACACAGAGAGGGAAATAATATCAGCTTTGCTATCCCCCAGGAAACAAACACAGATGTTCTCCACTTGAAACGAGAGTAATTTATGATTTCCTGCACGCTACAATACTGCTAGGTTCAACAAAAAGGTAAAGGTGGAACACTGAAACAGACCTTAGATGATACAAAACAGAAATTCGTGCTGCAAGGGACGCACAGAACAGGAATAGTTTTTATTAGTTCCATGTCAGTATTTAAAGCCAGAATGACAGTGGCACTGTAATGGTACTATCTGGAGGGGGAAGTTTCTGTAGACAAAGGCACGGTTAAAATACACAGTTTAAATCTTTCCTTGCAAGAAACACTTAAACAGATTGAACCATATTTGGATGGACCACATCTAAAGAAACTCATGTGATTTTAGCTGAATGTAATTGACTATCTTCTTTTCATGGAGTATCCGCATTTCCTTAAATTTGTGTGATAAGTTCTTTAGTGCTGGACTGTTGAAATTTTAATGATAAGATTTTGTTATAATTGATTAGATTTATTCTCCATCTGGGTGACTTAGGTATGAATGCAAAATTTCAAATACATAGACGCTTGAAAAACAACAGCTTTGACATACACTCTCCAAACCTCTCTGTGGGCAGGTAGAAATGTGTGGGGCTTTTTTCAAGTTTCACAGGAAGCAGCCATAAAAGTGAGCTCAATTTTATAAACTACTTAATAACAGGGTTAGGAAGAAATATGAAGAATAGGTTTATCGGGTGCTGTTAAGTACAGCAGCTTTACTTCAGCTCTGCTCCCTTAACCCTTGACTCCTGGAATGAACAAGAGGGATCCCTCAATATTTGTGGCTTTCTTATATTTCATAAACTCATAGAATACCCTGTTGGAAAGGACTTCAAGGATCATCTTAGCCAACCTTTCTTGGCAAAAGCATGGTCTAGACAAGATGGCCCAGCACCCTGTCCAGCTGGATCTTAAAAGTGTCCAGTGTTGGGGAATCCACTACTTCCCCATGGAGATTATGCTAATGGCTGATTGTTGGCATTGTGAAAAATTTTATTTCCAGTCAAATGCTCCCTAGTAGTAACTTTTACCTCTCACCCCTCATCTTTTGCATGTGACTCATTGTAAAAGAATGGAGTCTCTTTCATTTTTGTAGCTACCTTTTAATTACTGGATGATAGTGATAAAGTGTCCCCTATGTTGTCTTTTCTGAAGGCTGAACAAACCCAGTTCTGCTTTTCCTCATATGGCAGACTTCCCAGTCCTTTGCCTGGTGTGGCTGCCTGGCTACAGCTGAATTTGGGACTTGCTGGGCAGAATTCACTTTGGATCTGGACAGTAACAAAGCATTAATTGGTAGATGCTAGTATTAGTGAAGCAGTAATGAAGTCAGGATGATTGTGTTACTCCTCCGTGCAGCCACCACCAGTCTGTTGTGCAATTATCTGAAGAAAATGCCCACAACTAAATAAATCACTGTGTCAGCGCACCTCAAGAACCCAAGCCTGTATCCTTCTGGTAGCACTACTGTAAATCTAGTTTAATCCCACTGCATACAAAATAGGTTCCTCCTGATTTACAGTCATATAGGCTAAAGTAAAATCTGCATCTATTTTTTTTCCTAGTAGTTACCTATATGCATTTTGAGATGAGGTTTTTAGCAAGAGGATTACTGCTGGAGAACAGCTGTGTCCTTCTTCGAGGTATGACAATATTTTTCTCGGCCAGAGCTGTGAAAATCAGGTCTCACATTGACACTTGAAGGCCCTGGGTTTAGAGATAGATCGTTGCCTAGTGTTTTACATCCGTCTGTCTTAGTCACTGATAGGTGGGACTGGTGGATCTTTGGTGTTAGGCACAACTAAGCAAATAGTTCTCTAAGCAGCAGAGCTAATGGTATTAATTTCCTCATGTTTAAGAAGATATAAAAATATCTATCCAAGTATTTTCTGCACTTGAGACAGACGTAGCATTTCTTTGTGTGGACGCTCTAAATCAGCAATACAGTTACACTCTTCATGGTCAAGTTATTCCTGTAGTAAGGCTAAGAGCATCTTGTACCTCCCATCCTGCTGCTTATCTCCATTAAACTCATATAGATTTAAATAATTATCTGTCCCGTGTGCTTCCAACTGGGCACTGCATTCAGTATAAAAAGATGGGGGATTACAGGCAGACAGGCCCCACATGAAGACAACAGGAACACCAGAATTTCATTTCTAAACAAAAGTGAGTTAAAAATGTCACATAAGAACTGCATTTTGACTGTTGTATGTAAGCATCAGAACTGCCCCAAAAATTCAGGATCTGACCTCAGGCCAGACACTCCCTATTTTGATGTGAATATGAGATAGCACAAATCTCTGTGCCTGCAGAACCTTCTCCATCCTTATCTGCTTTAAATAACTGTGATTTAGTGTGCAGTAATTTATCTCTGAATAAAGATGAAAAGTTGAAGTCAAGTCCTTTCAACTAGAATTTTTTAAAGTGTGCAGAAACTGGCACGTGCTACAGCTCTGATTTGTGCTTGAGGTGCAGTCAGGAAAAAACTCTTCAAATGAAATTTGGAATCTTAAGTATTGGATGTCAACCAGGACTTGAAAATATAGCTTGATGAGTCATTACAGACCTGCTAATTAGGCTCCTGGTTATTCCAGAGAACCCTCAAGAATTAATTGACAGCATAATATGAGTAAAATAAGACTATTGCTAGAAAAGCAAAAAAAAAGGGAAATGTGATTTTTTATACACCTACTCAAAACATATTTTTGCAAGATTTTAGCTTAAACTGATCATTTGCAATATACATATGGAGTGAGATAAGTAATTTGCATAGTCATCTGTTGTATGGAGCATTGTGTGTCATCGGTCCACCCATTAATAAAAAGACTACCACAGAGAGTCCAGGCACTCCCCTGCTTTTCCTTATGTAGCCTTAGAGTGTCTGAACGGCCTCTCTTACAGCAATTAAAAATATCCAGTGTCACAAATATTTTCAACATCAGCAGTAAGAAGAGACTTCATTTATTTGACAGAATATATTTCGCATTCACAAAGGTCAGATTCCATTTGAAGCACTGGGAAATATCCTGTATCACAGGATCCCGACTAACACCCTGCTGTACCAAGGCAGGTCCCTCAACCTGTGTCCTCCCGAGCACCCCAAGTAAATTATGCCTTGTGCAACAAAAGCCCTCTCACAAGGAAAAGCCATTGGGATCACACAATAGGCCCTTCACAAGGGTTCCTTCTGTAGTTTTCCAGAGTCAGGCATAACCCAGCTGTTACCATCTGCTGGGAGGAGTTTTTGGCAGGAGACACCTTACAAACACCAGCCAAGCACCAGCCACTCGGCAAAATGGACCAGCCTTGTGCTCTGAGGCTGAATCCCCTCTGGAGATGGGTGATTTCACTGACCTGGGGACAGTTGCTAGCAATGCTTGATGCCCACCTGTCTCCAGGTGGCTCTCTCATGGTAGGGGGAGGCTTTTACAGACTGAATCTATAAAAGTGAAATAGTAATTTTTCATGGGTAATTAGGAAAACCTCTTTCAAATTTTAAACATAGATATTGTCACCATTGCAAAAGCAACACCTTTCTGGGATACTTAATTTCCTCTAAGCCACTTTAATAATCATTATGTTTTATTAATTTTCTAGCCCTAGTACTAACTGTTTGCACTTATTTAAAGAATAAATTACCAACTGAAATTTTTTCCATCATGATTTCATCCCAATCTCATTTAAATACCAGAAACTGTCAAGCTACCAGGATGAAAAATACTTAATCTCAGTCTAAAATTAAGCAGTTTAATTTATTTGCATAAATATAAATTGACACTTTTAATCCCACAGAGAAAAATCTGTATTCTCAATACCAGATCCTGTAATTTAAGATTGCATTAGTGTTGAAGTATGGAGATCCTCTTAACATATGATTTATTTTTAATGCTTTCACTGAAATTATAAAATTATCACATTTCTCTTCAATGGATTTAAGATTTTTTTCCTTTCCAGCTGAACATAAATGCTACATAGATATTCAAAATGTTGATACATCACCTCTGGAGTAGTCTTAAAAAGAATAAATGATTGCTCAACTGGCACTCTAGGAATTTGCATTGGAAACACCTAGATAGCCTAATGTAAAATTCAAGAGAAGAGGAACAGATATCTGTAAAAGTAAACCATGACATAGTCCAAAATTAAAAGTTCACCACCTATTAAAATATAGATCGATAGTTTATGCCCCCATAACTTAAGTTGCTTTGGATTTGTTTGTTTTAAAAGACAGAATTTAAGATACCAAGTTTTGAATCTTTTTCAGGGTATCATGTCAATTGTAAACTGTGTAACTGAAGTCTTGATTTAAATGGCTTGTCATTTATATACATGAACCTCCTCTTTGCATGACAAGTGTACACACTGCTTTAATACCTACATCTGTTCCAGCTCATTAAACCCAGCTGTTCTGTACTTTCCTCTCTTCCCCTCATGGTTCAATGGTAGCAAACCCATTCTTCTCAGGCCGTAAGTGAAAAGCAGAGAAGGCACTGGCTACAACCAGCCAGAAAAATACTACTATTACTGTTGATGTCCCTGCACTGTATGGACACAAACACACGTAGCTGAACAGGCCGAGGAGCCAAAAAGGAGAGCCAAAAGAGAGAGCCAAATGAGAGAGCCAAAGGAGGGTCCAAAAAGAGTGAGGGCAGAACCCTCTGACCTTTATTTATATGTTCTTAGAAATCACCGTGGATTGGAGGTAGAAATTACCACCTCTCAATCACACTGGTCAAAAGACAAATCCATCACATGTCTCCGCCTGGGAGAATGGAATGAAAACAACAAGGACAGTTAGCAAAAACATGGCCATGTTTACAACAGCATGCCTGAGAAAGTATTACAGCAAAGAGAAACACTGAAAAACTGCAAAACTCAGGACAACATATTACCACTTTCCTTGATTTTCCATGCTTAAGTGTAAATTGATCAGGGAAATATACTCATTGCACAGAAGCAGAGCCAGTTTTACTCAGGAATACTAAGCCATGCACAGAGCTATGCTGGCACACTTAACAGCATTGCAGTGATACATTCTGGTCAAAATGGCAATGAATAAGTTCTCCTAGACAAACAGAAATCCCGGTCATATGCCAGCTTACATCCATTACTGACTGTACCACTGTACTACCCATGCAGTGAAAGCCCTGACTGACAAGTCTGATTCTTAAGTTCTCACACGTACTAATGCAATCCTGTTTTTTCTCCCAAAGACTAGCTTCTTACCTGAGTTTAGGTAGGCAGAAGAGAATCAGACTCATGCATCCATATGAACAGTTATGTTACCCCTCTCTTTTAATGAAAACTCATAAACCCAAGTGGTGTTACCGTGGCATTACAAGGGTGCCCATGGTGTTCTAGGACAAAGCATGCCACATGGGCTGTGATCAGATTGATGCTTATGTATCCTACAAGATCAGTTCAAGTTCCTTAAAACTGTCAGTGCTCCCCATGTCCCATTGAGAAAGAAGTCTTTTTTCCTGTGGTCAATGATTTAATTATATTTGTGTGTGACTAAGTAGGTACATGGTTCCCCCCCCTCCCTGTGGCAGAAACAGCCTGTTGGACAGGAAGAATTTGTGCACACGCATGACGTAAGGAACTCTGCAGGTGTCTTTCACTCCCCACAACACAAGCTTTCCTCAGAGCTCTTGCACCTGACTGCACTGGTGTGGTAGGCCTAGAAGGGTGGCAAAGCAGAGGGATGCTATGTGGGAAAATTGACCTAAAATCTTGTGAAAGCATTATGACTGAAGCTTCCCTGTCCACACTGGGTTATTTATAGTGTTAGCATGGGCTTTTGTGTGACTTTTACCCACACTGCACTATACCATCTGTCTATAAACACAGACTTTGTTCCAGGCTCCTATTTTAGACTCTGCCTGCAAGCTAAGACATCCAGGATAATTTCCCTAATACAAGATTGCCAAAGGCTTCATCCAGCATGGGCCTCACAGCCATATTTGATGGCTGTTGCAGCCTACCTGCAGTTTTAATTGAGGATGAGACTAGTAGCAGTCTTAAAGCTCAGACAGCAGAGGAAGCAGGATTGGATCCCAGTCTTCTGGGCCATTTGGGTAAAATTTAAGAACAAAGCAGAGAAGGCAGGAACATCAGCAGCACTGGAGTCACAGCTGATGCCAAGTTAAGGTTGCCTGGAGAAATATTCCGTGTAATCCCATGACCAGTGATTGAAATAATTTTGGTAGCTTCCGTTTGCTACGGGATGGCTTTTGTCTCAGTCAAGGGAAGAAGTAATGTCTTCCTCTGCCATATCTAGCAAGAGCAATCTCAGATGGAGAGCTATTATCCAAGCCTGCAGATAGGGATTTTTTTTTCTACTGGTCTTTAATGAAATACTTCCTTTTCAGTATTTAAAATGGCAGACAGTAAAAGTGAATGCATGTCTGTATTCTGTCTATGCACAGCATTCACTGCGTTTAGGATACTGCTACTAGCATTCAGATGGGGTCCTGGGTGGTCTCTGTTATGAACTCTTGTTGGCTGTGCTGACAGTGACTGGAAAAGTCACTGGAGGGATACCTGGTCCCTCCATGTGCACCCTGAGTATGGGTGTTGAAACAGAAGACAGAACCCTTGTGAACAGGCTTCTGTATCACTGTTCAGCATCCTGTTTATATCAGCTTATTTTTTTTCCTTCTTGGCTGTTGAAGCCCAATGTCACTGCAGTTTTTACTCCCTCTTGTAACTTGCAGTCTTTCTTCATCCACTGATTTGCTGCTTCACCACCAAATGACAAAAAGCTTTTTAGCACAGAAACGCTTTTATGTGAGAGCTGAAAAGATATTGCCTTTTCACATTTAGCATCTGCAACAAATTAAAACCTGGATGCACTATGATATGAAGATCATAACTGGTAGAAGAGGTCATGTTTGAATTTTGCCCAGTCCTTCTGCCAAGCTAAAAATTATTTTCTTAATTTTTATAAATATAACTGAAATCTTAAACCATTGCTGTTGCTTTTGCTATCAAATAACCTAGGTGGCAAGCACTTCTCATAGACACACATTGAAAGAAGAAATAAAGGCTTAGTGAACTGTCACAGGTATCTAGCTGTGATCATGCTGTAGGAAAGATTATGAAAAGGTATTTTCTTTTATTACTTTTCCAGGACAAAGAAAATACTGTGATTCCTTTGTTGTAAAACAGGACTTGCACTTTTCCTAGACTACAACAGCCACTGAGGACTTTGGGGAAAAGGACTTCAACCACCGGGGAGAGGAGGAAAACAGAGAAACTACAAGAATGTAGAGGTCGAGTCTGAGCTCAGTGATCTCCATGAACAAAGACCTAGAGGATTCAGGGACAGATTGCTGATGGCCAGAGAAAGTAAGGTGATATCAGAGCACCACATGTGTAGCTGAAGGGAGAGGAAGCATGAGCAGAGGGGGCTATGCAGCAGATCTCTCCAGCTCCACCATCATTTCTTTATTATTGCACCCTGGAAAATGCTGTGGTGGGCAGGGGTCCATCAGGACACTGGCACTGGCAGGGGCTTGGGCTTCTTCCTATTCTGCGCACTGTAAGAGTGAGGGGAAGAGCAGAAATACTGGTAACACGTAACCCCATCTGGACTGTGGGAGACCACTGGAGAGTGATGCATGGGGCTGGGATCCTCTCTACAGACAACATCACAGGCACTTTGCTGACATTTGCAAACTTTGCTTGCTGTCTACTTAGTCCTTAACAAAGTTATTTCATTCTTTTATACATCCTTTAATTGCTTTAATAAAGACCATAGCTCTGTTGGCAGATAAGTACTTAAGGAAACACAAGAAACAGGCTGGCTCATCCAAACTTTGAATAAATTTCAAGATTGCATAAAGCAGTTGCCAGTTGGCATAGATGTGACAAAGTAATGCACCACGGTGGGGGCACCGAGCGTCTGCTCGTGGTTCCAGGGGCTGGCCAGGCTGCTCCAACACATGGGAGGGCTGGCGAAGTTCCTGCAAGGTTTCACCCAACCCACCAATGTTCCAGGTGCGCTGAAGAAGGAGAGACAAGCGGAGGGGCTTCCCAGATGATTTATTCGGCACTGGGGTTGTGCTGGGGAAGCACTGGCACTGTGTGTTACAGTTACATAAATACCAATATGAGGGGGTGGGGGGAGGGTACAACATCCTATGGGGAGGGAGTGAGTGGTTTGAATTTGGTGGGCTTTGTATAGGGTTGTGAAATACAGAGCCCTCCGGGGGGGAAAACAGATACTGAGAGGGAGGGGGAGGGGAGATAGCAGAGCCCGGCCATGAGATAAAAGCAAAACTGGCCAGAGCACACCACAACAGTAATGCAGCATCACATCTCCTTACCCTGTTTCACCGTGCATTGCTGCTTGCCACACAAAGCTCCAGGCACACAAAGCCCTTGCAATGCCTACCTCTTCTGGACTGCTCCCAAAGATGACAGATGAGCTGTTCAGTTGCCTGTGCCAGGCCTGCAAACTGATGGTACTCTAAGTCCATGCCAATGAAAGCTCTTTGCATTATCCTTGTAAATGTTGTGCCATTTACCTCCCACCCCACTACTTTGAAGGTCACTAGGCTTCCTTGCACCTCAGCTGGGTTACAGGTAGTGTCCATTTTGCTTTCAGTTTGCCTAAAACTGGTTCTACATCCATTAAGCAGCAGGTCAGTACATAGCTGAGCCATCTCCTGCCAAGTGCACTCATAGCAGGGAATGGCCTCATCAGCCAGACTAGAAGAGGGTACAGGGACCCCCCCCAAATATAACAGCAGGTACTCATATTTTTAAAGGCAAAATGATGCTTTCATATTCAAATAGATCTGGGCCACGTAGTACCATGCACACTGCCGAGGTATCCCACTGTAGTATGCACAAAATCTGTTCCTATAATAATAAATTAGATGAGCCTAGGAATGCTCCCAGGTGCTGGGGCCAACTGGCATTGAGTGGCTTACATCTATGCTAATAAATTGCCTCATCTTCCCGAGCACAGTTGCTGCAAGCAAACCACCCACACCACTTTGACTGTCCTCAGGCATTATTCAGGAGTGTGCTTGCTGCCATGGGCCCAGCACTGGCCAGGAACTGGTCTAATGATTTACTAGGAGAGGTACTGGGAGCCGTGCTGGGCATGCTTGAAATCACTCACATAGGAGTGGCCAATTTTGCCCACCTGGTCAAATAAGCCATTCTCAGTGGCATTACTCTTTCACCCTGATTTGCCCGCAGAGTCTCTGTAGCGCAGCCGCTGTCCATATAGCAAAAGAACATTTGTAAATGCCATCACCAGCACCTGAGGACTGTCCTCACCTCAAGCTGGCTCTCACTGCAGGGGTGATAGGAAACCCAGACATTCTCCAACCACAACACTTCAATTGTTCACTGGCTGCCATCAGAGCAACTTGATGCTGGCTTGTAATAAAGTCATCACCTGCAGATTCCAATTGCTATCTGCCTGGGCTGGAGCTGCCTTTTTGCACAGCTCCATGAGACAGTGCTCTGTGTGCACAAGCTCTTCTGTCAGTTCTTGCCATGTAAGGTCTTTGGAGTAAATGGAGCAGGAGGCACTGCAAAACATTAAATCAAGGGGAGGTTAGTGTTGAGAAATTCCTCAGTCTTAAGACCCGTCTTCTTTAATATTTCCATTAGTGATTTCAGCACAATACATATGAGCAGTGTTGGTAAGAATTGTTAAAGTCCTGAACCTGTGTGGTAACTCAGGGGAGTTACCACAGTTATGAACTCAGAGGAGGCTTGGATATCCCACTGGAATTAGTAGATAACTTCAGTACTACAGTAGCAGAGACAGGATGAATGTCAACAAAATGAAAGATTATGTATTTGAGAATAACATCATTCATGTGACAATAAGGCCCTTACTGTGGCCATCCAGAGAGGAAGGCATGTGATTACAGACTGGAGAATGAACCACCACAAGAAGCAAACGTGAAAAGAAAATGTGGTTGCAGGACATGTCTGCAGCAACAGGGTGTTCTGAAGAGTCCTGCCTACTGGGCTGGTCACTGGTCAGGAGAGCATGTTGTAGTGGCAGGAGGGGCAGGGCAAGGGGCAGTGTCTCCTGTGAGAGATGGCTGGTGACTTCTTAACTTGGCCATCCTAATAATGGGGGAGAGCAGGAAGTGTGGCACACTTGTTGTCCGTAATCGTACAATGGAGGTGAAGCAGGAACACATTGGAAAAGGGACAGTCAGTACAAGCCAATGTTTGCAGGCTAGATATAAATGCAGGTAGGCTGGGAATTAAAAGATGTTCTTCTCTAAACCAGTCTGCTCTGGAGTAGCTATTCAAGTAAAGCAAGGATGACACAAAGGAAGGGATTTTTAAGCAGTGTTTCTTGAGTTCAAAAGAACAGAGCGACATACTCACTGGTGAGGGGAAAGAACAGGGCCTGGCAATCCACATTGCCACTGCAATCCTTTTGTCCTACAACAGAGAAGCAGCAGCCTGTGCTTAAGAGTGTCCTAGTCCCTGTGACCTGGGGAATGCAGAGAGCACCCGGAGAGGCTGCAGCCTGCGTCAGCAGTCTCTGTGCATTCTCCTGAATGGCCTCTGTGTCATGGCATGCCCCACCTTCTGCTGTCCTCTAAGGATGTTTGCCAAGTTCCATATCCTTCATTTGCATCCATATTTGCATAATTGAGAAGTTTTTCAGCTTACTGCCCTATATGATTAAATTCATTGATGGAAAATGAGGAGAGCTCACAGCAGGAGTGCATTAGTTTGCCATGTCAGAAGGCTGAGAAGTAACAGACAAACTGAACCATGGCCGTAGAGACACCAGAATATGATCCCCAAAATCTGACATGCCTGCCCTGCATTACAGTAACAGCAGTTTGGACCTGAGGGCGGTTATGGTTGGGAATAGGGACTCCTGTAGGCTGCTTGGCTAATTTGGTTTCAGGGGTCAGGGAAGATCCTACATGATAGCTGGAAGGAGACTCTGCTGGCAGTCAGACTCATGCCAGCATTGTGTGGAATCACTACAAGAAAAGCAAGTGGGAAAAATGCCTGCCCCAGTGGTCATTACTCCCCATCAGAAAAGACTAAGTGTGTCTAAAGGCATAATTAAAAACCATCAAATAACCAGCAAGGCCCTAAGGCTTGTCAGTATGAAGTGAAGTATCATTAATTGATACAAATTGTTTGTTAAGGAGTGACTCATTTGTCATGGCTTGCACAATGCCTTGGATGAAGAAAATCCTTAAAGACAGAATAAAACCATTTGCTGTAGTCCTGGAGGAGTCTCTGGGACAAGCTGCACATATGCTTTCTAGCTCTGGTTGATGCCTGCCAGAACAAGGCTTTTATTACTTCTTTTCTGGTACTAGAACAGATCTGAAGTGAACAACCACCACAGTTGGTAACTTATGCCACTTCTGGCAGGGAGGGATGCGCAGAGCTCTAACAGGACAATCAGGGGTGCATTTATTGAAACCCTCTTTGCTGACACTGATACAGACCTTTCCAGAGGGCAGCATCCACGGTGGTTCTGCAGAGGAAGAGAGGGTATGGCACTGCCTGGAGCAGAGATATCCCACCTGGCCAGGAAGTGTTGCACTGTTGGGGTTCTGTTCTCACGTGCCCAGCGAGGACAGTGGTGCAGGGCCAGTCATGGTGACAGGCTCAGGTGCAGCCCATAGATCACCAGATATGTCTGTATTGAGACAGCTGGGGCAAGGAAGAGAGTCACACCAGATAGGGGGCTAAGCACAGGCACAACTCAGCTCCGGAGTGAGACTAGCAGGTACTTACTAAGTAAGGAGAAGTAACGGATAGAGACTGACTACTTCGGTAAATCATTAATTACAATCCAGCTGAAAACATGAAGGTTTTTAAGCTGTGAATTGAGCAGGCAGCCAGCCTTAGTCATAGGTGTCTGTTTCACAAGGGACAAAATACTACTGAAGCACCTAATTAATCCTGAGCTTCAGTCTGAGAGGAAAGTCTGATACTGAGAACAGCAAATTTTTTTCATGCACTCCTGCTTCAACTTCCAGGTCTGATGATGAGATGGACATTTTTTGCAGGTGAATCTTTCAGGTCTGTAACCCAGCTGCTTCACTAGTTTTTTTCTGAAAGGTGAAGCCTGTCTCAGATGGTGGTGGCTCTAGTCAGCCACTGCTTTCTGCAGGAAGCAGGCAATTTGACTTTGAAGACTTCTCCAAACACACAAAAAAATGTTGAACTAGTGTAAAACTGGAAGTTTTAAAACTTCTGTTGTTGGTACACTGGATGGAGGCAGATAGTAATGTAAATTTTGTTACTGATTAAGGCAGGTATTTGCATGAGAGTCTGATCTCTTATCAGCGGCTTGTCCCCATGATTTGCACACATTTGTCATTAATCTGGAACATGCTGCTGCCCCTCTTTAGCTGCTAAGATAGTTTCCAGAACAGCTCTCTCTTTTACTGCCTGTGAGGGACTGCTTTCTTTTTCCTAGCAGGACTAGCTGGGCCTGAAGAAAGAGAATGGGGAAGAGCAGAATGACTGAGGGTTTGGGCTCCCAGACTAATTTCTCCATGGCGAGCCTGTGGTAAATAGTTCCCTCTTCTCCCTCTCAGTCTTAGCCCCACCATCCCCTCAGCAGTGTCACCACAGGTCCCCGTGGATCAGATGGACAGACGGACTACAGAAATGATCAGCATTAAAATAAAACCTTTTCCTAGAGAGACCCTTACTGCCACACCACAGTGTCCTACCTGATAGCATGACCAAGGCTGTCTTTACAGTCAGTGCACACCCACAGGTGGCTGTCCTGCTGTGCCCCCAGCTGTGCCATCCTCTGCCTGGCCCAGCCCTGCACCCTCAGCCCTTCCCTCCTTTCTCTGGCAGCAGGGGAGCCACAGTGGGCTCTGGGCTGAGCCAGCCCTGCTGCTGCCAATGGGAAGAAGCAGGCAAGGTCCATCCCTACTTTCCATTCTTACAAAGAGTGATGGGATGTCCTGCAAAGACCATGAGTTAAATAAAGTTTATGATGATGTTGGATTTAGATCCCTCAAGTGAGATAAATATTGCAGTTTTATGGGAATTTAAGGTGAAAGGTGAGAAGGAAAATGTTTTACTTTCCCCTTGCTCACTGACACTCCTGTGCTGTGGGTACCCACAAATCTGACACGGGAAGAAAAAGGCTGTTTGGAGAAGGCAGGAATTATGCAGAATATCTGTGACTGCAATAAATTACAGATTTTTATCATAGATCTGGATCATGTGCACAACATAGTGAAATGTTTCTTAGATTTCTACTTTGCTGATTGTAGGAAATCAGAGATAACATACCAGAGCTCAATATATTCGCTTTATCTTGTGTGGGTGAGGTCAAGCTACCATTGCTGGTCAGGAGCAGCTACTGCTGCAAAGAGAAAACTCATTTCCACCTACAGAGCTCTGTGTTGTTGTAAGTGAAGGTCAAGGTTTGGACTTAAATTGAACATACTAATAAGAAACATGTTAATATAAATCAGTCCTCATAAACCAAATACAAATTATAACAGCAATCATTAAAGCAACACAGAGTACAAAAATATTACAGCTATGAAACCGCATGTTGTAATTACTAGTGTTATCTCAGTGTTTTATATTCAAAATTCTCTGTTCTGAATACTATTAATGAATATCGATTTGGAGAACAGAAAAAGAACTTCTCAATATTAATAATGGTTTAGCTGTATTTAAACCAAAACAGTTCCTTTCTTTTTTTTTCCTGTCTTGGCTGTATCTTTCAACCCCCATCTAACAGCAGCTGTGATTTATTTTTAGCTTTTTTTCTTTGCATATTTAAAAGGGTGTTTCCGTATGGTGTGAAGCATAAGCTAGTGTAGCAATTAGCTGGCAAAGAGACTGAGCTTTACAATTGCAAGTAAGTCAGAAAATAAATTTTGCTGTGTATCAAAGACATCTACACAAAGTGAACAGTACGCCTCTACTGTACACGTATACTTCATTCTATGGGCCCAGCGGAGTATACAAACTGAATTCCAAAGAAGACATCTAGCAGTCAGTTTAAATGCCTGTGACACCAAAATATTGGCTGTGTTGTGGAGTTGTTTTTTTAATTCATAATATATAAATAGAATACTGCAGAAATCAGCTATACCTTTTCAGAAGCACTACCTTGTACATCTAAGGGAGCTTGATCCAAAGGCTACATTTGCATCTAAACACAATGATCCATGCAGAAAATATCTGGCTTTTATTTATAAATTACAATGAGCATTTCTTTTTCTACTCAGAATGGTTCTCTTAAAAGAAAAGGAAGCTCTGTTTTCCAAGAGATGATGAACAACTGATTTCATATTGTTTGGATAAGGTACAGTGATCCCGTCAGCCAAGACAAGTTACACATAAGGAGTTGTAAGACTGTGACTATATAAATGGCTTTGCCCTGCCATGTTCAACTATGTGAGCAGCCTCCAGTAAATAAATGATGTGGGTACAGAGCAAATTCTTTTTACACTGCATCTTAATTAAGAATTAATTAACAAGTCGTCATAAAGAAATAATTAATTCCTTGATCTTCTTTGATTTCTGTTGTATTATTCTAAAAAAAAATGTCTGGGGTTTCAGCCCTAAAAGACACAAAAAGCCTTTACAACCAGAGAGCATCCTGATCTCTTATTTGTGCACATTAGAATTTTAACAATATAAATCAGAGTTTGGGGGGTTTTCTACAGATATAAAACCCCTCACACTTCTCTGTTTGGTAATTCCCTTTCAGGCAGTTAGTTTCTGACCTCAGTGGCCTCATCAGTAGGGATGGGGAGGAAGGGCTTTGCTTCCATATTCTGTTTTGCTTATTTATGGTGGTTTATTGGTTTAACCCCGCAGGCAGCCAAACACCTCCCAGCTGCTCTCTCACTCCCCACTGGTGAGATGGGGGAGAGAGAAGGAAATAAAGGTAAAAGTTGTGGGTTGAGACAAACCGTTTAATAGAATAGAAAAGGAAGGGAAAATAGTAATAATGATAAAAGAATATACAAAAGAAATTGTGCACAATGCAATTGCTCACCACCCACTGAAACAATGCGTAGCCAGTCCCCAAGCAGGGGGCCACCTCCAGCCAACTCCCTCCAGTTTTATCACTCAGCATGATGCCATATGGTATGGAATGTCCTTCCGGCCAGCTGGGGTCATGTGTCCCAGCTTCTTGTGCCCCCCAGTCTCCTTGCTGGCAGGGCAGTATGAGAAGCTGAAAAGTCCTTGACTTAGGGTAAGCACTGCTCAGCAACAACCAAAACATCAGTGTGTTATCAACATTATTCTCATCCTAAATCCAAAACACAGCACTCTATCAGCTACTAAGAAGAAAATTAACTCTATCCCAGCCTAAACCAGGATAACAAGCACTTTAAAGCAGTTGAGCTGCTTCTCAAGGCAGACCAAGATTACTCTAGATCTCCTTCAATCCTTTCCAAACAGGGCACCCCTTAACACAGCCAATTAATAAAACAGCAGTGGAGCCTGCAGAGACTCAGCCAGACACAGAAACCTGCCTTCCACTCAAGCTCCCTGAGCCCTCAGCTATCACTTCTGCTTGGCCTCTCTCCAGGCTGGATTAGATGCACCCAGCAGGGACACACTGCACCCTGCCAGAGACCCTCTGCTGCTGTCTAGTTCAGAAAGGGACAAAAAAGCCAGCTGTCTTCAGTGTGTAAAAATGAGGAACATGTTGGGGAAACACCTCAGAAAATACTGATTTTTAAGCATTAATTGCCTAGCATCATAATAAATCTCTGGCATGTGGGATAGACTCTAACTGCTTCACTGTTCACAGCCACTCCTCTTTTGCTGTTCTGAGTATGTCTGCATTGCAGTCACTGTTCACAGAAACACTGCCAGACTGGGGCTAAGCTCACTCATCTCCTGCTAACTGCTGCTGTAGCAGCAAAAACCTCTGTTACAAATTCTGCTTCAGCAGATTTCTGCATGGCTTTGTGTTTTAAACTATCCACAGTACAACTGGTCAGAACTTTTAAAAGTGAAGGTCCATTATCCATCAGCTGAGCTGAGAACCCAGAAATTCAGAGGATCAGTCTTTAGATGCAGATATTTTATTTGGGCATCTAATTTAAAAAACCCAACAAAACCAAACCACAAAACTTAAACAAACACCAGTACAATTTTGTGAATTTCTGTCTTTAAAAAGGTAGCAATTATTGTCGGTAATTTCATTCCCGTGGTACATACTGCCTTTCTGCTTATCTTTGCTGAAATGCATTTTTCTAAACAAAACAAAGCTCACTAGTCTTTTATGTCTCACTACTCAATATTTTCCAGTCTTGAGCTTCAAGAGTAAAGGTGAATTTGTACACAGTACTCACCAAGCCTCTTTCTCTGCCATTACAGCTCTGTTTATCTCAGGCTCTTCATGGACCTGTTCCCTATTTTACTCCCTGCAGTGTTTCTCTGACAGTGGTAGGAATGGGAGGAACTCAAGGGAAAGAATTTGGATTTTCTACCCCAAATCCAGAACAAGTCTTGATTAAGTTTAGACAATCGAGGACCTAAGTTTTTGTGCTCTGGCTGCAATACTAGAAACCTCCCTTATTGCAGTGGGAGGACCCCTACACACTTGTCAGGCTTCTGCAGAGGATCAAGTTCCTACGTACTGCTTTACATCTCTAGCAGATTTATTGCATGTTGAAATTCCTCCCCCACCACAACACTATGCTGCCCGTGTGCCACGGGACAGGCAGCGCAACCTCCATCCACGGTGCATCGGTGTCCTGCTTGTACGCATTAAACTTTGAGGCATTTGCTGTCTTCCTGACATCAGTCCAGATACGAGGCACAAGTATGTTGACCCTGCAAGCCTTGAACCTTCAAGGTTCCAGAAGTAGGGACCTGCTCTGAATTTAGATTTCTGTTTGAATAGTTTACCCCATGTCCTGGGGTTATTTTTATGCTCTGGTTTTTTTCTCTCTTTCTTTTTCCTATCATCTGGTTAAGTCCAGGAGTGGGCCCTGTAACCTTGAGCTCACAGAGAGAAAACCTGGCATGGTTTGTTTTTGTCCACTCCTGGACTTAAGCAGACGATAGGAAAAAGAAAGAGAGAAAAAAACCAGAGCATAAAAATCACCCCAGGACACCCCATCTTTCTCACTCTGCATAGCCTTGAGAGAAGTCTTTTTATGGAGCAGGCACTGCATGTAACAGTGAAAAAGGACCACTGCTTTCTTCATCTTTTTGTGAACATATGCAGCATTCAGGGCTAGGTGAGGACATGGAGGAGGAGATTGCTACTACATTGCTTGAGAAAGGGGCTGATAGGAGGACCAGAAGGAGGGGAATGCCACCTTGTTGGTGAAGCCAAGTCAAGGGCACATGCATCTTCCTACCAAGGGGATGCTTGATACATCTGCCTTGGCACATCAGCTATTTCAGACATTCATGTCATCAAATAACAGTGACCTGATGGATTAAAAACTTGTCTTCGTGGGTGTCTGGTAGCAGCTGGTGTTGCATGATGTAACTCACCACTTTTGCTCCTTGACTCAGATGGCCAAGCAGAGCAACCCATAGGTTTTTTTTTGAGAAAAAAGGGAGCCATATTCTTCTGTTTTTCTTCCAACCAACATCTCCCATGTGGTATCTGTGGCACTGGTACTCAACTTTTGTCATTACTTACTGATGGGCTTGCTATGGAAATGAAATCTCTGTTGAGAAAGTTTTGCTTATGCATTCCTAGGTGATTAATTGTTTACATGGTCATCAAATTGCCCTCTGAGTGTGTGACAGGAAAATAAGTCCCAATGATAAAGTACATTGTCAAAACTGTCCACATGTAGATTTAATTACTTTGGGTGTTACAGCAGACAATTATTCCACATATATTTTATTGTCAGTCAAGATGTACACATAAAATTAATTGATTCAAAATTGAATACATGGCTTTTGTTAAGGAGTGTGCTTTTATCATTAAAGGGGGTAATACAACTGAAGTAATTTATGAATGACAGCTGGAATGTAGTACTGAATAGCAATGTGTGAAGCATGCTAGATACTGAAAATTAGAAAAATATTTTGATCATTTCTTTGCATCTAGGTGGTGGCACTGTCAGGATCTAGTCTTCCATCCTTGCAGTCATGAACTTAATATGCAAAAACTGAATTAATGTCTTGTTATAAAATTTCATCTGTGGGAGAACCATGCCTGTGTTAATATAATAAGAAAAGCATATACTTCATCATTTCTATCCATGGTTTACTCTGGAAAGGTAAAAATGGCACTAGTTCTCTGTGTACCATGCTACCCACAAAAAGAATTCCTAACACAGAAGTGCCAAAACTCCCACCCTTGTCAGAACAGACATATCATCTTACCAGCCACTAGGGCACAGCTTCTCCTCAGTAAGGTGTAGACTGGACCCAAGCCACTTCTGTCATTGTAGGGTTTTTCATTTTTCAGCCTCAAAAGGAAACTTTGAAGGTAGTGTCTTCGAAACGTCTCTCTGGACCTAAGACATAAACTTCTGATGTCACTACATAATCATATCATAAACTATATAAATATACAGATTTTTCACATGGTATGGACACAAGATCTCCAGCATCAGCTGCTGTAGCTGTACAAATCATTCTTACTGATTGGTATGACAGTCTACAGCACATGGACAAGGCAGCAGCAAACCACTGAAATCTGCTGTGCTTGCATGGCTGAGAAGTGAAACAGAAATTGATAAGAAGGAGCCCTTACCTTCAGAGTGAGAAAAACCACAAGCACCATTATCCAACCTCACCCCCATCTGCCATTAGGCCTGGACAAACCACCTGCATGGGCCACTTCTGTTCCCTCACTGGAGGCATTTGCTGGTGCTTACACCCAGCTGTGCCTCTGCTACGAGAACCACACCAAAAGCATTGAAAGGAAGGAAGACAAAAGTGACACTGCTCGAGTAGGAATTCTAGAAACAGAGACCAGAAAACAGTGCTGCATTTAAATTTGACTGAACATTTCTCAGGATGAGGTACCCTACAAGGTCTAGCCCAGAAAACACAATGCTAAATGCATTTAGCTGTCAATCACTTACATGTACAGGAGGAAATTATTGGAATATTCCTCCTCAGTGACCTGTTTTTTGATTATCACTTTGAATTCTTTTGTACCTAAATTTATGAGTAAGTCAGAATGTTAGGCCTTTCTTTTACACTTGGATATGAATTGCCTATAATAAGAGACATTCAGTTCCCTTGTTATCTACCCTCAAATGTTTGCAAAATTGCAGCCAGCTTAACGTCATTTTGAATTGCAGAGCTGTGTAATTCATCTACACAACATGTTAGCAAAAGGCACCTTTAAAATAGTTGAGTAAATTTTTAAAATGGGCACATCTTCCTTCAAGCTTTTCCCATTCCTCTCAAAAGTCCAACATGCCAGAGCCTCAGGAGAAAGAATGCTTAATGGATTAAGTAGAACCATCTTGATTTGTATGAGCTGGGTAGCCAAACCGGCAATATTGATGCTGAACTGCTCCCAGACAACTACTTACTGCAAAGGTTTCCTAAAGGTGTTGTGGGTGTCCCATCCCTGGAAATGTTCAAGATCTGGTTGGATGAACTCTGAGCAATCTGGTCTAGTGCAAGGTGTCCCTATCCAAATCAGGGGGGATTGAAACTAGATGATCTTAAATCCCTTCCAACGCAAACCATTTTATTATTCTATGCCACCATCTGCTGCCAGAACGCAGTCATGTGGTGTTTGGTCTGTCAGTACAGCTTCCCTATACCGAATGCAAGGTTGCAGCAGTTCCTTACAGTAAATGCAGGGTAGATGAGGTTTAGCAAAGATGATTTACCAGTGCTACTTTGTAGGGGCTTACACTTGCAGACAGTGATCTGATGAAACTACTAAAAAACAGGAAGCTCTGGTGAGCAGGCAGTTGTTATGGTGTTAAAGACTTTTTAAAACACAGACAAGGTAAAGATCAGTTAGATCCCCTTCCTGGCCACAAAGTTAAACTCTAAGTGTTGATGATCACCCCAGTGTTTGCTAACTGGGAAGAACTGTGGAGAAAAATCTCTTAAGTGAAATACATTTTGTCCCTGAATTGCTGATCTCTGCAAATACACAGGGTTTCCTGCTTGATACCTGGAATTAGATGGATGAAAGAGCACAATGGTAATATTTACAGATATTTAGCCATAAGTACAGGGCTTCATAAGACTCCTATATTCTAACCTAAAGTCACTAATGCTACATAACTGATTGGATGCCTCTCCCAGGTGCTGCATCCACCAGCTGGAGTTGTGGCTATTCATGTAAAATCCCTCCCATAACAGACAAAACCTCATTGTCTGATGCCAATAATTCTGATAACCATTCACAGTCAACCAGACAGGTGTCAATCAAACCTCGCAACACAATGCCAATCTGTCTAGGGTTGCAGGGTTTGAGCCAATTTAATTTAATTAATTAGAGTTGAAAGGAACCTTTGCCTCTGTGACAATGGATGAGACAGTTTGTAATCATTCTCATTTAATCAATGAATGTAAACTTGGCACTTGACAATTAACTAGACACATTAAGACACTAGGGATGAAATCCCAAGAGGACTCCACAAGCATCTACATGCTTCTAAGGTTTACTTTCCTATAGCAAATTCGTCTGCAGCCTTTCTCAGATGGACAGAGGTGGAGCCATTCAGCTGTGTCTCACAGAAACCGACATCCTCCACTCAAAGAAAAAATCTTGCTGTGAAGGAGAAGGACCCAAGTCTCATCTCTGCTTTCAGTGTGTGACTGTGATGCAAATGTACGGCCCGATGGCAATTCTGTAACCCCACGTAGGCCTACACTCCATGGACGTTTTGCAGTTCATGTAACGATGCACAAGTGAGGAATATTTAAGTATGCATTAGCCACAAAAAACCTACAAAAAATTAATTATTCTACAGGGGGATATTTTGAAGGAGAAATATTACTCTCTGGAAACACTTTTCTTTCCCACATATTTTCTAGTGCTGAAACTTAACTTGTTTTTATAGTTTGTCCTTTATGGTTGCCTGATTTATCAACCCACTTTGATTAGCTTTTCAGTATTAATTAATACACATTTTCAACCCTTCTGATCACATATTGCTCAAGGGTGGTTATTCTAAAGTCACAGATTTTAAGTTCAGAGTGCATCATTGCAATCTTCAGCATAACTCTCTAGGATGTTACCCTTTACCCTGGGAACACAGTGCTATACACCTCTCTGCTGACTGAATGTGAGAATTTTTTTAAGGAAGGAAATCTAATCTTGATTTAAAGATCTAATGTGAGAGAGAAGCTAACCACATCCTGTCATAAGGTGTTTCACTGGTCAAGATCTACATTTTATTTTTAGATTGAACTTACCCAGCTCCAGCTTCCACCCATAAAGTCTTTGTTAGAACTTTATTTTCTGAATTGTGTTATTTATAGCCTGTGACAGATCACTTCAGCTATCTCCTCATTTACAAGCTAATTAGATTTTTTATAGATATTTCTAGCTCTCTCACCCAAAGAAAAGCCCTGGAGGACAGCTGTGGTCCTTTTACTCATGCTTCTACCTCTCAGCAGTGTCATGTGATCTGCACAGAAGCTGCTTCTCACCAGTGCAGTCCCCTCCTCATCGGGACAAAACCTTTCAGGCCCATCAGACTGTCACAGTCTCAGCACAGCCTGCGCTGCTGATTGTCCCAGCAGCACCAGCAATGGCTCTGGTTGACATTTCCTCATCGCCTTCTGATGCGCAGCCTTGCAAGTCTGGATGTTATTTGAGTAGTGGGTTGGTTACTGCCATGTTCCTTCCTCTCATCTCCTGCTCCTTGGAGCCTGCTCTGATTCCTCTGAAGCCACACATCCCACCAGGAGCTCATGTTTACCCACCACCTAAGAGGCTATCAAAATCCTTTGTATAATCCCTTATCTCCCCATCAGTCCCCATCTGAGGCAACTTGGATATTTCTATTTTTATTTTAAGTTATTGACAAATAATTTGCCTTTTTCATCCTGTTAGTCCAAGGGTTCATTGCTCAATGGGAACTGTTCTGGTGTGATTCCATGCAATATATGTGAGCTTAGTGTGCTTATCCCTGCCCTATTCTCTGGTGTCAGTTCAGTCTAAAAAGGCTTTAACGTTGTTTTAGAAGTGTTTACATGTTACATTATGTAATGTAATGTTTGTATTCATTCTGATGTACTTCAGATCTGCTCTCCCTCCTTCCTTCCTTTTCCCTACCCATTTCTCTGCCTGCAGCCTACACTTTCTATCTGCCAGCTATAAAGAGATTTCAGAATTTTAAAAATAGCTATTTAAAAGCAACAAACCAAGGCTGAAATGAAATACAGCAGGGAAGAACTGCTCTAGGGAAACTCACTAAGTCAGAATACACCAGGGCTTTCCTGCAGGGTTTTAACGGTGACTTTGTGTAGCTGCTTAGACCTAAATCTACACATTTAGCAGAACAATCACCATGAGAGGTTTGTCTTTTATGTGAGTATAGCTAATTGCAGGTTTACTTTGGGAAGAGGAATTCCAGATATAAATTAATTTAAATTATGTTTTATTACATATTCTTCTGTACCATGAAATTTTATTTTCCCCTCATGAGAGTTTATGGGCTAAATCTGGATTTAGATGCCTCTGTTTGAACAAACAAGCTCGACAGATTCTGCCCCATGGTATTTAATGAAAAAGAAAATATCACAAGGCCCTCCCCTTTGGAAATAACCAGTTGAGAAAAGATTAATGAAGATATATTTATGACCACACTGTCCCTTGCAGCGAGGTTAGGAGGTATATTCATCATATACATCAGGATTAACTCAGTTTCTGCTGTAGCATTGCAGTTCTCTTGAAACTGTAGAGCTACTGACCTACTTTTTAGGTGGTTTGGTGAAAGTCACTACAAATCCTTCTGGCATTTTAGCACCATAAAACTGTAATGTTTTACAGGAATATAACATCTTCTGAAATGGCAAAAAATACAAAACTAAGTCACAAAATGGAGTTTGAATTCTCAATGTTGGGAAAAACAAGGATAGTTTTCATAACAAGTACACACACGGAATGAGCTGATATGGAAATGCCCTACAGGAATTTGTCTCAAAGGGCAATCTCTGCAACCCCAGATATGTTATAATCTTTGACGACCTTCTGCTGCTCTTCTTTTTGTAAAAAAGTTGCTGGAAGATCCTTTTATTTTTTCTTTCTTCATGCAAAATAGCAGCTCTACTAAACCCAGGCTTTATGTGTATATAGAATTACACCAGCTAAATGTTCCACAGAACAGTCTATCTCAGTTGAATATATTAATTCTTGGGGTTAAAATAACACCAGCTTTCTCCATAGCTCTCACTCCCTGCTAAGGCAGCTTCTCAGGAAGGCAGTGTTGGAATATTCACCAGCTCAAGAGGAAAGTGGTAAAAGCCCAGGACAGACATGTTTGGCACCTTCCACCACTGTTTGCACTCATGCCCCTCAAGCTGTGCCCATGGTAGATGGACGCTGTCAAACCAGGTGGTGCAGGGCACCAGGCCTGCAGACATGAGCTTCTCACTCTAAAACAAACACAAAACAATACCTGACTCTGATGCCAGCAGACAGACGTGAGCTTACACAAAGCAAATCCTTAATCGCTCTCTTAGACACAAGAAACACTTCTCATAAATTAAACCCAACCAGATTATTATCTTAAGCTCTTTAAGTATTTGGTTCTGATTTCATAATATCAGCCTCAAGCGAAAAGTGGAACAACATTTTCTGTAGCTGCACTGGGAACTCCTGAAGTATGTTATTTTAAAGCAGAATCTTGGACAGACATTGTAACTGCTGTATCACTACCACTATAATGGTAAAATGATCTCCTGCATTGCTTTAGTCCTTTGAGGACTTGATTAGAGAGTGGGTTTCTGCTTCCCTGCACCGGCTGTACAAGGGCTGCCCCAGAAAGAGGGCATGAACATAACATGCAGGCAGTTCAAAGCCCACATTGATTTGTCCTGCCATAATTACATTAACATCCTGTACTATGGTTATACAGTGCAACCAGTGGGGAAGGGGAGGAAAAGGATCTAGTGAAGAAGAAAAGACACAAGTCAGCAATTCAGCTGTTACACTGTAGTTTGACAGATACATAAGGAGTTGCGTATTGTTCCTTCATCGGCTCTTAAGATCTGGTCACCAGTTCGAGGAATTGAGGACAGTAAAATAATCACACTTTTAAAAATAATGGTTGGGGTCATTGATATAAATGCTGTGATAAGTCATAAAGTGGTGGCACCAGCACAGCACTGAATAAGGGAGCACAGTGTTTCAGCACTGCTCATTTGCTGCAACTAGAAGGAAGGCCTCTGTGGCTGTGTCCCCGTGGCTGTAGACAGCACCATCTACTCTGTGGAAGAGGGAAGGTTTTCTCTCCCTCTGCCCCTCCTTACATTGTTTCCAGGCCCTGTCCAGACTAACACTCCATTGGAATTCATCTGCTGCCACAGGAGAAGTGTTAGGCAAATAAGACATAGGGGAAAACCCATGGTATATGCCAACTAGATTACAGGGTTATAGTAGTTTCTCCACATTTTCCTTCTGTTACCTTATCTTGTAAGTTAAGATGGGGAAATCAGATTTTACTGTAGTTGAAACATCCACAAAACACCCCCCAAAAAGCATCCCAGAGCATGTGTAAGGTGGCAAAGGCAGGAGCAGGCTGTGCAGCCTGTAAACCCTGGCAGAAAACAGTTTTGAAGATGTCAGAAAAAAGGGGTTGCATACCAGGATTGTTCCAGCCAACACAGGACAACTGATCTCCCTCTAACAGGTCCTTGGAAGTGAGCTAATATTAACCAAGAAAATAACTCCGCTTACTTTATTTTATATTTAACTTGTCACCAAAAAAAAAAAAAAAAGAGGTAGCAGACATTTTTGAGAGTGAATGTTGCATACTGATCTAGGGTAATATCTGACAGTAGTTTAAAGACACTTCAGAAAAATGAGGATTAAATGTCTTTCCTAACATTAACACTGTACTAAATCAAAAGCTTTACTCTCCCTGAATGTACAAGAGCTTTAACTATATTACTGAGCAGATAGCCTTTGAAACAGAAAAACCCTTTTATCAAAAAGGAAATAGTTCTGGAGTTTGCCTGAGGCATGTGTCCTTCCACAAGACTTAGAAAGGTGGGAAAAGAAAGTGGAGAAATAATTCATCAAACTTATTTTAAAACACACATATTATATTTTTGCATTTCAAATAATGACTTGTTTAAATTTTATTCTGTCTGTAATTTCAGTCTATGTAATGGATTTTGTTTGCTTGTCCTTTTAAATGCATCCCTGTCTTGGGGCACCTGAGGTAATTTCTAAAACTTTAATTAATTATGATTCCTGTATTAAAAATTAACTTCAAGGTTATTTTCAAAAATCCTTTTTTCTTATTTGTAAGACATCAACAGAGACAGGAGATACACATACCCATAAAAATAATTCTTGAGGTTCAAAAAATTCATTGATTTTTTCAGGTCTTCCAGGCTTCACTTCTTATTGCCTGACAATTCAAAGCCATTTGAGAAGTCTGAAAGAAAAACTATTGCAGAATTCAAAGGTAAAAAGCCTGTATGGAGATGGACTCCATGGTACCACAGTTGTGCACCAGGACTGGCTCAGCTCACTTCCCTCGGGCTGCAGCTGCCTTCCGAGGAGCTGATGCCCCTGTGGCCATTCCCCCCATCTGCAGCCCTTCTGATGGTACTTCTTTTCAGGCAGACAGCCATGAGATCCACCCTACACGTGATGTTTAGCGTGCCATGGAACTCCGAACCTCTAATCTGACCTCCATCTTCCTAGCCAGGGAGGTGGGAAAGGTCATTCAGGCTGTAATCCTTCAAACCTCTTCCTAAATGCAGTCATCTGTGAAAAGAAGTCACACTGGTGAAGCATTTGTCATTCAAATGGAGCATTTTTCTGGACTCCTTTCACCCCCCCATGACCTGAGCCCTTACTTGCCCAGACCATGAACCACTTAGACAGATCCTGCTCTTTCCTATTTGGGGTGGGAATGGTACTGCTGTACCTTGTCTACTAATTTCTGATCTTAGAGCAGGACAATATTGACCTTGAGAAATATAATTCTCATCATGCACCAACACAGCATTTGCTCTGGACTAAGACCTCAGCACTCCTCCTTCCTTGCTCTCCATATTTTTCTGGTGTCTTTGTGAGTAATAATTAATCATTCTTAGCCCAAAGGCAGGGAATTTTTTCTAGCCTTTGCAAGAATCAACCTTTTACCTTAATAAGTGAGAGAGTGGCAGTGGCATTGATTTGCCTTTCAATATTGTTTTGAGTTGGTTAGGGGGTTTTTATGACAAAAGGCTCCTTTAGAGCATTAATGGTCACAATATGTTCAGGTTTGTTACACTTAGCAAGTGGGCTATTCACTGAAATGAGTATTAGTGAATTTGAAAAATCTTTTTTTGTACTCAGTTTTGATTGGCTTCCAAATACCTGCCCAGTGGTCAGCCCTGTGGTCAGGCCACATATTTGTAATGTGCTCCTCTGTGGTAATGAATTTCTTGGCAGGGTTTTTGGTATGTTTTTAAAGATCACGTCAGCCTTTATACAGCAGCATCTCTGCTCATATTTAGCAATGGGAAATCGGTCCTTAATTTCCCAAAGCCAGCAGAATGTCCTGAACTTTGCTGCTGCAAACTAAAATATATAGGTACATGTGAAAATACAAAAAGTGGGAGCTCAGATAAACTAAATAATTTGTAGATTCAAGCATGATGCTTGTGACTGTCATTAGAAGCCAGTTTGCCATCCCCATAATTACATTTAGATGGCTTTGGGTCAAACTCACTTACTGTATTGTTTCTCCTAGAAAATGAGCTCTATGATCCTACATATTCTTGTCTGGCAGTTTAAAAATATTGATGGAGGATTATATTATAGCAGCTTTAAAGATTTTATTTAAGGTAGTTATGCAAAAAAAATACATTAATGAAAATAGTTTGTAACTGTGAATATAGATGGTCATTATTTTTAATACTAGCAATCAATTTTCTGACTGAATAATTTTTACGCAGATTTCTAATACTTGTGGGAAAAAAGCATGATTTTGATGTAATTTTCTGAACCAAATATTTTCTAAATCTGGTAGAGTCATTAGTTTTAATTTCTCATTTTTGTTCTCTTTCCCAAACATCATCCACAATCAATACTACAGATGAATCATTAGTACCGTTTCTCCAGTTTCCTAGTGAAAGTCTGATGGATGAAAGTCCATTCAAGGGCACAAGTGTTTCCCTTTGTCTCATCCAGGCCATTCTGAAGCTAAGAAGAGGTAAAATATTAAGAATAATTGTATTTTCCAGTAATAAATCAAGATACAAAGAACAACCAAGTACTCCTGTATAGCAATTCTGCAGCTCTGTCAGCTAAAATGCTGCAATGGACACCTGCTCACTCCCTCTAAAAATACATTTCTGGATTGTGTCACCAGAATCAATGAGCCTAAAACATCTAATGTTTCATGACAATAGGACTCCTGGGTGGAAAGCTGTGTGTAGAAAAGTGGCAGGCAGATGTCCCACAGACCTTGCCCTGCTGCCCTGTGGCTGTGCTGCTGAGGAGTAATCGCAGACAAGTCAAGGCACCCCAGGGCTGGCAAGGTGAGTCGGGAGCCACAGGGGGGTCCCACAGGGCGAGGATCAGTTGAGGACCAGTTATTTGCTAAGGCTGACTGTGGGTCCAGCTGCTGCTCAGCAGATACAGCGACTACTTCGGTCTTCTCTCCTTCCCCCTTGGTGAAAAGTATGGAAGTGAGCTACCCTCACAGTGGCATCAGAAGGAATGACTTTGTCCCTTTGATAAATTTCTCTCCTCTGGAGAAAGCCTAGGCCAAACACTTCAGTCAGAAGATAGTTTACTTGCCCTCAAGGCCTCAGCATGAACCAAGCAGCAGCACTAACAACGACTGTCTCACTCAGTCAAATTGGCCATGCCAGGAGCCACTGCTTTGACAGAACTATTTTACATGCCTCAACCATAATGTGATTTGTCATTGGTTTCAGAGATGCGGCGTGCAGCCATCCAGGCTTTCACAGGATTTTTTGACTGTAAGAAAGTTCTATTAGATTATTTACTCTGAACCCTTGACTGTGGCAGCTTCTTACTGATGTGCTCCTTGAATGGAAGCAATGCTTTCCTACAAGCCCCCATGCCTTCTTTCACATCCCCTTCATATCCCTAATGGTTTGATTTCCAGAGGTGATGGTATCCTCAGGCCCTTTTGCTCCTTGAAGAAGTAGGACTGTGCAGGCCTCCTGAAAACCAGGCCAACAATATATGTATAGAGGAGTAATCACTATCTTTGTGGCTAGCTCAGGCCATGCCACTATATGCTCTGTTAAGTGAGGACACAGTCCATGCTAGAGGGATCAGCAGTTAGGAGTGATGTAGGGCTGGCACGAAGAAAGAAACACATTGATCTGTTCAAATTTTTTTTCCAGTGTGTGGTGAGAGGGATCAACATCTTCCCTGTCTTAAGGCAGGTAGGGCACACCTCATCATAGGAACTGGCACGGGTGAGGGACGCTGAAAAGGCCCATTTAAACCCATGGTACTGCTCTGCATTAGGAACTCATGAGAAAATTTATACTTGTGTGGTTTAAAGTTGCATCCTCTTTATAATGAGTTTTGCTTATACTATATACAAATTATAATTAGGGGATGTACCTCAACATATCTTCAAAAGATACTTGTTTTCTCAAAGTGCCGAAGCCTGCAGGCTGAGAACTGATTTTTCTCCAATTATTTACTAAAACTTCTTTAATGAGTATTTCAACATGAATAAGAGATGTGGAACTAGGACCGTGCTGTTATATAAAATAGGAGTGAATTTAGGGATTGCAGCAAACTGCAGTGCTGCTGGCGCCTGCAGAGTTTGTGTATTCCTGGTTTAATATGTGTAAATTGACCTCTAAAGCTGCATCTGTGAGCACCTAAGGACATCAAGTGGCTTGATCTTGCCATAAGGGGGAAGTCTTGTTCCTTCTCCTTTTCCTTCCCCTCTAACTCAAACTTCTTCCAAGCCGAAGAGCCTGCCTCCTCACTTATAGTGCTCTGGAGCTTATTTGACTTGCCTGTGAGCTGATACAACTCAATGATACAGCAGAAAACCAGGCAGCTCTTTCTTTCAGGGTCATGCTTCTGCTTGGTTAGTGACCAACACTGGTGACTGAAGGGCTTCATTCATTCATAGGTAGCAGGGCTGACAAAAGAGAGATGATGGCATTGCATGGCTGGGAACACAGCCTCCTCACTCTGGTGGAGGTGAACTGCTGGCTTAGTGATTAGCATCCTAGGAAAATGAAACCTGAGATGTCAAACTTGAGTACAAAAATCCATTTTAGGCATCTGAAAATGCAGTTTAGTAAAACAACCTTGCCTCGCACAAGCACAGCTGAGGCCAGTCCTGTGCCTCTGGAGCAGAACGTCTCCAGCAACTTCTACAAGCCCTGCTGCCCCCCTGCCTGCCCCTGACACTCTTCCCATGCTGGCTGGCAGGATCTTTGCATGCCTTTCCTGGGAGCTAGGCTGGGAACTGGTCCAGCTGAAAAGTAACTTCTGTACCCAGCTCACTTACAAAGAGTTGTGACAGTACAATGCAGGGCAGAACAAGGGACAGAGATGGGCTGTTCTACGCTGAGTCAGGGCAAAGCTTGTACGTGTCCAGCTGCTCCTTACTGCTGCTCTCACAGAATGTTACACATCAAAGGCTGTGACCTCCAGCAGCTCAGACTGTGCTTCAGCTGTGCCTGTGCTATCCTTCTGCCCTAACCACTTCCAACAACAGGCCCTTGGACAAGAGGTTAAATTGGGTGCTTGGGATTTCCTCATCCTTAAATGGGGAATAAAAAAGACAGTGGAAATGCCTGAGATGGATGGTGGGTTGCTACTGCGTGTGTACATTACTTGTATATTATTTACTTCTGTCTATAACCGTGACATGACATAACGTAAAACGCAATGTAGGCTTCCAAGGTTCCAGTTGTCCTTCCTCTCCTGGTCTCTTATAATATTTTTTTACCTTCCTCTGCTGCATTTTGGGTCATGTTAAACTGTAAGGCCCTGGTGGCAGAGAGCATGTCACTGTGCGCCAGCGCAATGCCTCAGATAATGGAGCTCTAGCAGCAGTGGGGCCTTTGGGAGCGCCTGTCACAGAAATGACAGCAGGGAATAGTTTCACTCTTATGGAGTGCAGAATTAATCACGTCTAAGAGTGCTTGGTTTTGCCAGCCTTTTTGAAGGACTTCATCTTTGCCTATTGCCTACGCAGTTCCTATCCCTCCATCTCTGCCAGCTACCCATTACCTTTACGCCCCCCTCCTACCCCTCTGTTTTGACTCCACAGCTGATCCTTCCCTTTTGTCAGAAGATCACAGGCTCCTGTCCCTCATTCTCTGCATCTCCCCTTTCTGACCTCCCTGACCTTCCTGGCCAGCTTCTGCTGACTAGGGCTGCAACTAAAGGTTAGGCAACAAGCAAACTCCACTTCCCCAGATTTAAAAGAGAAACATCCAGTTAATTGTCTCCTTTCTAAATGCAGAGGCAGATAATTTAAACCAAAAGGTATTTGGAGCTGGAAGGCAAAGGGGAGGTGAAAGGTGGGAGAGAAGAAAGGAAGAGGCAAGCAAAAGCCTCTCCTTTGGAACTGTCTTTGGCTTTGTTTCCATTTCAACAGGAGTACAGGTTAAGGTGAGAGTCCAAATTGCTATGGTAATACCCCTTTATACCATATGTAGTGACTCTTGTTCAAAAGCAAGTATATGGACTTGATTTAGATTATGATTTTTGAAAGGTTTTTTTTTCAACTAATTAAATCCAAATTAACTAATTACCTGGAGGAATCAGGAATGCCTACAGTAGGGTTAAAGAGATGAAAAGTTCCTCTGGGTTTCAGTGTACTGGCATGCTTTGTACATCCCTTGTGAATGAAAACTGTATTTTGCTGATGACATCAAACTGTGCCAAAAGATACAGCTGAAGGGGAGTAGCTGCTAGAACATTTGTTTCCAGTCTTTTTGGACCTACAGACTACTGCTAGGTTCCAAAACTTCCTACAAATCACAACTTCACAATTCATACTTTAAACTGAAAACACTACAGAGGCACCAAACGGTTATGACGACCTACCACTCTTTATGGGGCATCTACAGGCTTGAGCAGAGCAGGGGAACCACTGGTCTAGAAGGAGGGAGTGCAGAGGTGGAACAAAAGTGCCGATTCAAGACTCCACATGTGCAAATCTTCACTGACTACAGTAACCAGAAACCAACACAGTTGGAGGTGAAACAGTTAAAGTCTCTCGGGTAGTTGGGTTCATTGCAGAAGTCACGTGTGGGATGTGGATACAGATGTTAGGGGTTTCACAGTCTTCTTGTTTCTAACAGAATGATTTGATGTGAACTTTCTGCAAGAACTGCGGGTAAAGGAAACCAGAGAACGAAGTCTGAGAAAAACATCATTAGGTCAGCTACAGTGTACCAATATAGTGGCATGTTAGGAACAGAGAAGAAAAGCAACACCAAACCGGTAAACCGGCAACCATTGGCTGGATACTACAAGAACTGGCATGAGAACATGTTACATGCTGGAATAATATGCATTTTGTTGCACGGGCCCTGTGGACAAACTGAGATGGGCTGGTCGCTGCCAAACATGGACTATGTCACCCAGTGCAGACAGAAGTTGTTGGATAAAGAGCGCAAAGAAGATTAAAGATAAAAATAAAATAAAATTTAAAAAAAGGTTAACAAATCAACAGAGGAATCCAACAGCTGGCAATAATGAAAAGCAGTATGAAGAAAGGATCAGCTCTAAAGATTGATTTGATGGATATACATGGAGATAATAAAATTGAGCTATAATCTTGCCGAAGATTAGGTGAAAATGAAAATGCTGGTGGTATTGCTGTATTTGGATTACAAAAAAACCCAAACAAGCAACCAACCAAGCAAGAAACCAGCACTTTCCTGCATAGGCAAATCCTTGCTTGGAAAACACCAAATGTGGATCCAGGCTCAAATCGTGAGCCAGCCACGCATCTGACAGCAGTGCTACTGCAGAATGGCACATAGGGTTTGAACTTATTCTCAGGAATTAAGAGCTCACTGGGTGTTAAATCAGTCCTTACATATGGGTGGAAATTTGTAGTAATTGTGCAATTTCCCCCCAAAAATCCCCAGAGATCTGAGTTAGGTATTTTGCTTTTGCAGCCTTTCCTGCCTTTGCTCTTATAGTGCTTTTCACTTGCAGTCCTTGCGCTTCCCTATATGATGTAAAAATACGATTATTTCTTCTGCTTAAAACCCTTGATACAACATTAAAAAGCCACCAGTAACTATACCGAGGTCCCTTTTGCCAAAATACCTGTTTTCATTAGTCAAGCTCACTTAACGAGGGGAAAACAAAAAAAAACCACCAAGATCAGGATGCTTCGATTCCTCCTTTTTTTCCTCCTTTCCAGGCCGGCCACCGGAGCATCCTCCAGCCGCGCAGCCCCGTGTGCAGCAATCGGGGCGGCGGCCACAGCATCCGCCGCCGCAGCGCGGGCCTGGCCCAGCTGCTCCCCGCTGCTCGGGCGGCCAAGCCCCCCGGGGCCGCGGCAGTGCCACAAGGCGGGCAGCGGAGCGACGCGCTGCGGCGGCAGC
>VYZT01001309.1:0-26155 GCA_013400735.1 Pomatostomus ruficeps | reverse complement strand
CTGCGGGCAGGCGCGGCGCACAGGCGGGCGGTGCTGCGGGGGTCAGCGCGGCAGGAGCGGTCACAGGTGCGGGGCACGGCCCCGGCGGGGTCAGCTGTTCGGATCTCCGCGGCGCGGGGTTACCGCGCCTTCCCGCTCCGCTGCTGCCGCCAGCCCCGTAACCGCGTTTCCATTGAAATCCTATTACATAGTGACAGGCTCCAGTTTATTTCACAGTGGCATCTGCTCTTGGGTTTCGAAAGTGTTTAAGAGGAAGGGGTCGCTGAGGCGAGCGGGGTCTGCTCCTCGAACAGAGCTGCCAGCGCAGATTGTCCCTAACGCGTCGTGTGCCGGGTGTGCTGCGCGGAGCTTTCGGCTCTCTTAGTGCTCCGGGGAGGGAAGGGAGAAACTGGCACACGGTCACACCAGAAAGTTGTGTAGCTTGAGGTGTTACAGAGGCTAATGGACCAATTATCTAAATAAACAAACATAGTGATTTATAGGTGTCTGAACTATAGTGCTTTGAACGATAGAACCCTTTAACCTTTCTTTCTAATCTATCCTTCAGAGATTTGGTTTGAAGGAGAGTAATGTATCATCTGTGGTGCTGAATACACGAGTTGATTACGTTTGTAAAAAGGAATGGCCTTTGAAATAATACTGAGCCGCGAAGAAATAAATGCAGAAAAGGAGCGAGACAGAGAAAGAGCGAAGATAGAATTTTGACAGAAAATATCTTCCACCTTCGTAGCAACCTAGGAAGCCTAGCAGCTATGCTTGATTAACTTTTAATCCAGAGTTCTTGTTTTATTAAATTAAACTTCAAAAAAACAAGCACGCTGCGTGAAACCAGAAGCAAATCCTCCTTAGTCCTCTCGAAGTCTGTCTGTGTTGCAGATAAGTGATGATTGGAGCAGCATCTGTTAAGAGAGTTTGTAGAAGCAAACACTGCTAAAGATACCCAGTAGGTAAATGGAAGTACATTGTCATTGTATTTGTTTCTCTTAGGCAATAGAGAACAAGACATTTCAAATTCCAAGGAGTTTTATTTTACATCTTTGAAAGTTTTGCAGGTGCACAGCTTCATTATGGCGTAAGTGCCTCCCCTAATTGGAAAAGTGATTCGTTCAGGTCTTAGCTTATTTAACAGAGGTCAGATTCTGCAGCCTGTGGGGCATCTCCTGTAAGGGGTGAGTGTCTTTTGCACTCATTGAAGAAGAAAATAGTACAGCATGTGTAACACCTCGCAGGCCTGAAGTACAAGAACACTTTTATATTTAACCAGCATTTCAACACAGAATTTTATTAACATAAAATCAATATTCGGGTTGGCAATGGGGATCTGCAGCTTCCAAATGAGAACCTGATCTGATGGCAATGCATTGCTAATATGAGTAAAGGTTGTGAGAAATGACAGTCATCAAGCTCACCTATCTTTTGTTTGGTTCCTTTTATGAGACGTCAGTTAATGAGGAAAAGAAACGGGTAATATATTGCTGGGGGGGGGGGTTTAAGACACAGTGTTCCTTGTAAGCCTCATTGCCAGGCATTTGAAAGTGATTGTGGCTTTAGATCATGTATTGTATACAAATGACTACTACTAGATAACTTAAGTTCTGAATTTATTCTACTGTTAAAGTTATATTGATCAGAAAGTGGCAACTGGATTCCAAGTCCTAAACAAGAAATTATTGATGATCTCAGAATTAATTTATATTTTAGAGAGCACTGAGCAATCCACAAGAAAAGCAATTGAGTTTTTCTTGCTGGATGTACCGTGGCATTTAGTTAAGGAACCCTCTTTGCTGGGGCACTGGGAACTTCATTGACACACCAAGGACTTAAATGTGTTTATCAGCTGATTGATGCTCATGGTAAAGTGCTGTAGAGTTCAATGCCTGGAACAGGACAGTTATTTTCCCTCCAGTAAGGATGGGGATAGAGAACTAAGGGGCTTTTTCAAAGTAGTTCCAAACCCGTATCATTTGTAACTGCAAAATATAATGCAAGAATAAGATAAATAGACCAAGAAGACTCAAAAACATGTAACAATTAAAACAATAAATCATTCAAATAACATTACCCAGGCCTCTACAGCAATGCCTCTGCTTCCAGGTCTTGAGAATGGAGCAGGTTTCAGGCACAGGATGGGAGGGTAGCTGACCCCTGGAGCAGCAGCAGAGAGGGGCAGGGGTCCTGTAGTCTAGTGGTTATGCTGTGCCTGGGAGGGAACCCAGGTAGGGTGAAGGGGTGCGGAGTGCTGACACTCACCCTTATCCCCAGGTTGCTAAGCTGAGAAGGGAAGTGGCCCCTTCCCATGCTTGAGGGTTTGCTGAATGTATGGCAACTGCTGGTCCAGGCTCTGCATGGAGCCAGCAGGGGAGAGGTGCTGGATGAGGCTGTCCTGGCTGCTTGCTGCCCATCCCAGCATCCCAACAATGCCATCAGCTGCAGGCCTTATACTGTGTATAATAATGCCAAAAAAATTCTGATGAGGGAAGAAGCCCAAGCTTCTGTGGGAAAATGGTCCATTTGTAAATGTTCTTATGATAAGATACTGCTTGCATGGAGTAAAACATGGGAAGGGCAAGCAGTGCACACCCATTTGTGCAATGCTACCAGTAGTAAACTCTAAATTGTGAAATCACTGTGCAATCATGTGAGCTCATGGAGAACCTGTGAAAGCTGCAACACAGATGAGGAAGCGGAAGCCTGATCTGGCTGCAAATTTACTGTGGGTAGTTGAGATGTCCTTGGTTGCTGTTCCCCCATCTTCATCCTGGTATCCCTCATGCTCTGAATTGCTGTGCTGTGCCACACCTTCTCCATCAGTTGCTCCCTGCCCCTGGTCCCTCACCTCCCAAAATACCCATGTGCCATGCCAGCAGTGCTGCCCTGCTTGTGAACTGGGGTGAATGGCAGTCTGCAGGTGTTCAGTGACTCATTCAAGGCCCCAAACTGCAAACCCTTCTGCAGTTTCATTCTGCTTCTCTTCTGTGGTGAAGCAGTTTTCTTAGCAACACTGTGCCTGCAATTACCTGGGCAGGGGTGGGCAAACTGCAGGTGGTGGGACCTCCAAAGCTTGCTCCTGAAAAGCTGCACCAAGCACAGCTGTGAGGTGGAGATGACGGGTGACAGTAGGTGTGCCTTTGCTTCATGGGTGTGATATAGCCCAGTTTTAATTAAAGCAGCCTCAGCAGATTATTAGGGGAGATAAATACTGCCTTGTTACAGCCCTCTTGGGTCATATATAAGCAGTGTTCATTTTAGAAAGGATGAATGAATAGTCAGTGTGAAGGATAAAGATCAGCATTGTTAATCACTCTGGAAGTCTTCCGTGGGAAAGTGTAAACTCATGAGAAAAGATAGTGCCCATAAATGTCATTTAAATATTTAAATAACTTGAGGATAAAATTTGGATAATACATGCATGCAAGTACCAAGTTATATTTGGGTTCATGTCAAAGATAACTAGAACTTGCACAGTTGGCTTCAATCATTGGTAGGCTGTACTTCTACTTAATACTTTGCTAGCAATAATGAAGAGCTCATCTTCAATGCCACCTGTGAAAAAAAGATCTATTTTTTCTTGTCAAAGTGCAGAGAAAAACTTTAACAACTTGGGAGGCTGTGTTTGCTTAAGTTCTTGAGCTTCAGGAGGGCTGAACACTTCACTTGTGGTGTTCATGGGTAAGCAGTGTGCCAAGTGCCTTTATCAGGGCTTGACTCATGGGGACTGGCCGTCCAGCTGCTGTTTGTTGCTGTTGATACATGTGCAGGGTGAGAAGAATGACTCCAGGTGGGAAAGCGTGGGTTTCCACCCCCATAAATAAGTGGAAATTATAGGAATTGTGCCTCTACTGTTCCTTGATTTTGTAATTCTCACTAAAGTTTCTTTTGCCCTTTCCCAGCTCTCAGAATGCCTTACAACTGTTGAAAAAAAAAATCTATAAATCTATGTGCTTTCATGTAGATGCAATGAGGATGAGCCTTTGAAAATACATCTAGCTGATGTTGATGAATAAACAAACTTGGCCAGGGTAAATCTTTTCATCTAACTTCAAGAGCCACGCTGTAATGAAGTAAATATAGATGTACTTAATGGGCTTCTTTCATCCAAATACATAGCAAACCCTTTAAAGTAATGCAAACAAATCTAAAATGGATTTCTAAGTGGCTTTTTTTTTTGTTTCCTTAGTATTGAAGCAGTTAAGTCTACCCAGGCTAGGCCAGGAATGGAGCTTTCTCCTGGAGCTGTGCAGATACCGAGGTGAATGCTGGCCTGAAGGGGAGAGGGCAGCAGGAATGTGAGACACCCAGCTCTTCTCCTGTGGTTTTGTGCAATAAAGGCAGGAAGCGCCCATTCCATGTGTAGTATGAAATGTATTATTTGATGAGTGTCTCCCCAACCCAGACATTTCCCTTTGGAAGGCAGCTTGCAGACAAGGCTCCAAGAGGCAGGGGAACCTACAGGGCCTGGTGTTTGATCCCCTTCGGCTGCACTCAGCCCAGGCTGCACCAGGAGAACCCCCCAGGCTCAGGATGACTGGCTGCCTTCCTCTGGGGCCACCTGTGCGTGGCACGCCATGTCACTGCTTGGCCAGCTGCAAACCTGACTTTGTCGCTTGCTCTGCAGGATACATCCTGGCCGTGCCCCAGGCGGGGTCCTGGCTCAGGGTACCTGAACTGGGTGTCAAAGGTGGCCTCGGGACCATCGTGACAGTTGTCATAGACACAGTCATTGAAGTGTGACTGCAGTGCTGGTGGTGACTTTAGCAGGCTCTTTTTGGTTGGAAGCTGTGGGAAACAAGCTCAAAGCCTGGTGCTGCAGGTCTGGGCATTCATGGCATGCCAGCAGATTGGGTTTCATTTCAAGATTTGCAGGATGATTGTTTTCAATGGTTGCATTTGTAAACAGATTAATGACTTTTTGTGCAAAGCATGTCTTGCACATACAACTGTTTGGTTTCACTGCCCTTGCTTTTGAAGAACTTGTGATGTCTGTCTTTCCTATACCATGGAAAGAGTCTTCAGATCTTGAAAAAGCACAGTTGTAAAACAATTTTACTTTAAAAACAAGTCTTTGTTTTAAAAAGGATAAATGCTGTTCTGGAGGAAAAGACCTTTCCTCGGTCTTATCTTTTCTTAATAGGAAAAGTTCAGATTCACAACTGGGCAATATAAGAATTTGAGTATTAGACTATTTAGACAACTATGTCAGCATAGCAGCAGAAGGTCTTCAGAATGAGATTTTTCTTTGCTGAGATCTTGATGAATGGCAAATACTGTAAAGAATGATTTCTGTGAGTGTTAGAGGAATTTTGTGAAAGAGATTTAAATCTAGGAGGCCACTGTACTTTGAAAAACATAGTGGTGATTTACTAACATCCTGACTGAACTCACTGTTTGACACCTCGAATAATCAGACCGGTCCAGTTTAGCTCACATCTGATTGTGTTGTGCCGTATATACAGAAGTGAAATGTATTAAAAACTGTTCTGCTTCAGATGTGTTCATCTGGGGATTTACTCATAAATAATTGATAACCCTCTGAAACAAAATCTCTTCATTACTCCATGGATTGCTCATCTCTTCCCTCCCGTGCTTCATTGTTCTCGCAGGCGGAGGAAGAAGGAGGCACTGCTTTAATGAAGGTGCATGTCAGCCTCCACTGCTCCTTCCAAAGGTCATCCAGCTAAACACTGGCAGTGAAATGCTTGACAAAGATAAACATTTTATGGAGATATGTGGCATTCCAGTGTTTTAGAGGAACCAGTAAGCTGCTGTATTTAAGACTTCTTTGCATCCTCGCGTGGAAGCAGTGCGTATGATGAATTACTAAATCAGTGAAATGTTTGCATGTAGTGTGCTGCAGGACAGGATGTCAAATTAAGGGTCATTTGCTGTGCAGTACCAAGTACAGCTATAATATTTGGGCTTGCTCTTCCATGATTTTACTGCTAAGGATACCATTAAGTATCCTTGCTCAGACTGTTTGCTACAAATGGGACAAATCTTGGTGAGCAATCCTTTCTCATTGGAGCGAGGGTGAGTTCCTATTTACCAGACATTGATGCATTGTGATGAATTTCCTTTCCTGCAAAAAAAGAACTGTTCTGTGTCCACTGACTTAAAGTCTGAGTTGATCTAACAAAATCTCCTTTTAATGGAAAAAGTGTCTTAATCTAAGTTCAGTTCATCTTTCTGATGACTTGATTGCTTCAGAGTTATTAGCCAGGTTCTGTAACGGTCTTTAGAGGTGCTAACACTTGCTTGCATTTAATAGCCCTAACTATTGCTAATGTGCAGGAAATGTTCAAATCACATCATTGAGGGAGAACCCTAACAAATCTTACAGCTATTTTAATGTGAGGTTTCAGATGTTACTCTTTTTTACTGAAAGGTGAATGCTATAAAGGCTTTGTCAGACCACTGTTTCCAGATGACAGCACTTTCTATAGAGTAACTGGAAGTCCTAGAGTGCTGATCCCAGCTTTCAGCTTCATAGCTCAAACTCTTCCTTTTTTTGACTTGGCAGAAGTATGCATCTGTGGTGGTGTCTGCATTTGTGTATTCCAAAGAAATATTGGATCAATCAAAGAAAATGAGAAAGATTTTCTTAAATGGTAATCATATTCTGGCTGATACTGGAGAGAACAGAGCCTTTGCTCCTTCTCTAAACCACAAGATTAAGCTTGCTTATAAAGGATTAACATAGCTCTCTTCTGTTAATTCGTAGTGGTGTAGTCGAAGTGCCCGATTCTACATCAGTGGAAAATCCATTATCAATCAATGGGAATTTTGCAGCTGAAGCCAAAGGGATTAGAGACTTGTCGTTCAGAAGTGGCTGAAGGAGAGAAAGCCCTATATATGCTTGTTGCGAGACAGCTGTGAGCCACCGCTGGGGTGTGCCCACAGAAAACGGCAAAGGAAGATGTTCAGTTGCCTCAGGCAGGCTATTCCCAAAGACTGTGGAAGGGCTTGTGCCACTGTGCAGGGCTGCAGAGAAAGCACCTGGGGTGCTGCCGATAGTGGGCTCTTCCTCAAGTCCAAGCAAGGTGATTTCAAACTCGAAAAGGTACACAGAGAAGGATAGCCTGAAGCCCTCTTCTAGGGATCATGCTGTGGTGAGGGAGAGTTACTGAGGAGGTCAGTGAGAGTAGGAGTTAAGAGCCGTGGAAGAGGGGCTCAGGTTTGGGGCTGAGGGGTGCAGAGGAGCACTGGTGCCTACGGCACACTCTGACACCTGCCACTGCTCAGGCTGCCACCCAGGCACACTGGTTCAGGAGACTAGAGAGTGAGGGAGAGGCAGGATGACATTGCTGAAGAGGTTGCTAAAGAATTGGCTACTGATGGCGTTGAGGGTGATTTCCTAACAAACTGCACTGTTTCCATAAGTTCCTTCCTTCAATAAATAACAACTACTTTCCCTTCTAGTGGAGTGCATAGACGAATGCTCAGACAGTTAGAGCCTGCTAACTAGAAACCCTGTGGTTGCAGACTTACTTTAGTTTGGAATATTCACCAAGCACATTCCAAAACAAAGTTTTACTTTCTTTTGAAATGCTGTCATAGAGCGTAGCTTAAAAATAGCTCTGATCCCGAGCTTAGCTGTGGGGGAAAGCACAGTCTCCATGGCCTGTACTGCAATGCTTGGTAGTTACTTTTCCACAAATGGAAGCAAATGTTTCAAAAAAAGCTGTTCAGAGTAAAAATTACAGTTTTTACAACAACTTGGTAATTGTAAGTGTATTGTTTTGATCTGTTATAATAGGCAAGGTTGTGTCATTTAGATTGGCAGTTACGGAGATTAAATTAGTTTTCCTTTACTCCTGTTAAATGCAAAATAATTGAACACACATCATGGAAGGTTGGGGCTCTCTTGTTTGTAGCTTCATCATTTATTAATCTAACACATTAAATGAGAGGCTTTATAGATTTGCTTGCCTAAGGAAAAAGAAAATACAGAAAGGCCAAACTAGATATGTGTGTATTCTGTCTCACACTTCGATGTGCTGTCTAATATTGCCTGATTTTTAGTACACTTTGTAAGAAAGGACACTGCTTTGCCCCCAGAAAGGTAAATTGTGACCTCATGTTTAAATAGTTCGAGTAAGCTCAAATGTGTGTAGGCAAAGTCACTTGTCAGTTTCCCTCACACTCTTAGTATAGGAATGTTATGTTGTAATCAGACAGGCAAAATAAACTACAAATGAGCACACTGTAAAAAGGTGTATTTTGGAACTATCTTGGCCTCTTAATTGACTCCCCTAGTCATAGGAGGGACTGTGCCTTCCCCTAGCTCAGCCTTTTCAGGAGACAGTGTTGGCAGCGGTGCAATATCAGCTCTGTGGGGGCAGACGTGCTCTTCTTTCTTACCTTCATGTAGCTGGAGGGGATTTGAAAATTGGATATTTGTCTCTGCAGCACCAAGTAGCCCTGACATTGCCAGCCATGGATTAGTGAAATATATCCCACATGTTCATACTGAAGTGGAAAGCATAAAGAGCATTTTCTGCCTTTTTTCCCCTTTTTTAATGTGTCATTTGCTGGCTGGCACAGTGACCTCCATTTTGTGACTTGTGAAGTGACTTGTCACAGAGCTTTTCTCTGTGGGTTAATTAATCACTCAAGGGAGCAGCAGCATGTGACATTATGCATGTGGACCTGAGGTAAACAGTCACCTATAGACCACCTATACTGAATGTGTACTTCCAATATTGTCTGTTAATGCACTTTGACTTTTCTAATATGATTTTCCCTTTTATCTGTTTTCTTAACTGTGTCCTTGGTAATCAAAAGGGATGCAAACATCTAGTCACCTTTTGGTGTTGATAGGTATAACTGAATTTGGAAGAAAAGACTCCTGGCAATTTAGTATATGAAATTTGCCAGCTCATTGGAAAATGGTTTTATGCTAGTAGAGGTACAACAGTTTGGTTTTCCAGGGTATCTTGGTGAACAGTCTGTCAAGTCTTTTAAATTGTTGCAGTCAGTTATATTGACTAAAGTGCAAGAAAGAATTAATTTTTTTTTTCAATTCTTGAAGATTCAGTTCCATACTCTTGATTTACATTTCAGCATCAATTGTATATTTTAATTTGTGTGAGTGAACCCTGAAGCTCTTAACCACTTGTGACTCCATCTTTAATTTTGCTTGACAAGTCCATCTCATTCCTAGAAAACTAATACACCAGGAATTGATTAGCATTAACAGTCGGGTCAATGATAGGGGAGGAGGTGATATCTGGGTCTGGTGTGGGGCCTGACCAGTTCTGCTGAATTAATGGATGCTGGTTTCCAGGTGATCCCATTATCATCCTCCTCAACAGATTTGGCTAAAATACCCCTAGAGAAGAACTGGAGAAAGCAAACTAGAAGCAGAGGATTGGTTTTCCACCAAAACGGGAAGCCATTATTATGAGGAAATCAGCTATATTATTTACTTGGCAAAGCAGGCAGGCAGCAAATAACTCAGCATTTCTGTGTTTCATGTTTACTCAGCACTCAGTGTGCGTAAGTAACATGATGCAGTTGGTTCTCAACAGGCACATCAGCATCTGTAGCTGGTCTGGGAGGAGAAGCCCAGTCTACAGAATGGGTGATGGAATTTCCAAACTCCTTTTGGGGTGGCCCAAGGAGCTGGTTGTAGCTACCCTGAGACATCAAAGTCCTGGAGGTTTGTACCTCATGGTTGGCAGTCTAGGAAGCTGGAAACCCTTTGTCACCTTTTGCTTCTCCTGGATGTGGGAATTACTGAAATACTAGTTCTTGGACAGTGGTAAAATTAGCACAAGTTGTTAGTTTTAATCAGCAGTAAATATTTTATTCAAGAAACACAGTAAACAAGAAAACTTGTTTTACCTTGGTTTTCTGAGCTAGGCAGAAATTTTACATTGCAGTGGTGTGATTCCCTGAGAAGCAGAATTTCAAAGTCTTGGCAGTTTCCATGTTCCAGCCAGTATGATGTGTGCCTTGCTCCACAGAGCAGTTGTATTTCCTATATTAAGTATTAGCTTGTATTATTAATTACACTGGTGCTTTAAAAAAAGCAACCGCTTTAAACAGCAAAGGCTTTCTTTCATTGGATTCTAGAGAAATGAGCAAAAAACCCAACCAAATTAAAAAAAAAATCCAAACCCCCAAAACCAACCAAAAAAGTACACACAGAAAACCCTTGGGAATTTTTGGGCTTAAGCTATCTGTCCATAGGCAATAGGAAATTGATTTTCTGAGGTATAACTCTAATGTTTTAGTGTTCATCATTTAGTAAAAATTATGCTTCCTGCAGTTCATCAGCAGCTGGCACTTAAAAAGCGTGAATTCAGAAAAAATAAGTGTGAAGATTGCTGTCAGTAAATGATCAGGGCATGAGCTGTGAGATTAATACCTTTTAAACACCTAGCTACCTGGTTTTATTAACACTCCAGTACCTGTGGTGCATGTGTGCATCAGTCTGAGTGTGTGCAGACAGAAGCAAGCTGTTGCACAAAAATTACTGCTGTTAAGTCAGTTGTATGATAAAGGGTGAGCTTTTGGTGTCAGGAAGAAGCACAGTGCTGTTTTCTCTTTCTTCCTGTATCTGATGTTTCAGTTTTGCAGGAGAGGAGTGCGGGGGCTGAAACTTAAACTTGTGTTTTCTCACTTTCCTGTGTGATCCTCTCCAGTGGACTTTCGTCCCTCAGCCCTGGGAGTGATGGTGTTTGGTACAGGAAAGAGTTAACTTCCAAAAGCACAGCCTGGCAATTCAGTGCCTCTGGAGCTTTAAATGAGGAGATGCCAATTCAGTACAGACTGTAAAGTGACCCTGCTGGAGCATATAGCCAACATGGCATCAAGGATCACAGGTTACTTACATACTGATCAGAGTCTGGCTTCTGTGGCTGGCCCCAGTGGTCAGTGCTGCATCCAGGGGATGCCACCTTCTGCTCTGCTGCTATGCTAGGAGTTATCCCACATCCAGAGCTGAACTTCTGAGTGGTAGGTACTGGGAGCAAGGGGAAGTACCGAGTCCTTCCCTGTAGAGAAGCAACCCCAGGCACCAATATATGCAGGGGGATGACCATTCAGAAGGCAGAAAAGGTGCAGGGGTTCTGGTGGACATCAGGTTGAACATGAGCTGGCAATGAGCCCTTGCGGCAAAGAAGGTAAACTGTGTTCTGGGCTGTATTAGACAAAATATTGACAGCAAGTGGAGGGAAGTGGTCCTGCCCCCCTGCTAGGCACTGGTAAGGCCACACCAGTTCTGAGATACCCAGTGCTGAAGAGAAGTGGATGTACTGGAGGGAGTCCCACAAAGGGCCATGAAGATGATGAAGTGCCTGGAGCATCTCTCATACGAGGAGAGGCTGAGGTAGCTGGGACTGTTCAGCCTGGAGAAGAGAAGGCTCAGGGAGAATGTCATCAATTTGTAGAAATATCTGAAGGGTGGGTCCTAGCAGGACAAAGCTGGGTTGTTTTCAGTGGTGCCCAGTGACAAGACAGGCGTGGTGGAAATACAGGAGGTTCCTTCTGCACATCCAGAAACACTTTTTTTCACTGTGGAGGTGGCTGAGTACTGGCATGGGTTTCCCTGGGAGACTGTGGAGTCTCCATCCTTGGAAGTATTCAAAACCCACCTGGACGTGGTCCTGGGCAACTGGCTCTGGGAGGCCCTAGCTGAGCAGGGGTATTGGATCAGGTGACTTCCAAAAGTCCCTTCCCACCTCACTCTGATTCTGTGACAGCACCAACTGCACTCTGCAGCAGCTGTTCTGGATGGGCAGTAGGGACTACCTCTGTGCCGCCGTCTTTGCAGACTGAGTTTTTTTAAGAATGCTTGTTCTAAAATAACGGTTCTCTGGTTTGTTTTTCAAAAATTTGAAGAAGTTTCTCCATTCTGACTGAATAAAGGATAGCAATATATTTTTGGTACATTATGGCTACTTCTCAATTTGCTCCCACTTCTTCACCTTTAGTTTTTAAAAGATAAAGTCTATTACATATTCCCTGCATTGTAAAGCAGGGGTGCAGTATCTGCTGTCTCCCGTTCCTGCTGGATATGTGCAAAAGAGCAGTTCATCACTGTTTTGAATATGCAGGTGAAAAATAAGGAAACATCTCATTCTTTGCAGAGACTTGAGCCTGTAAATGTTGGACAAATAATGCTTACTGTGCAAATCCCTTGTCTTGCTTTTTTGAAGAATATCCTTTCCTTTAAATCCTGGTGCTTACTAACTCTGTTTCCAAGCCATTTGTAGCTGGCATCGTGTCCTGTGTGTCTCCAGAGCTTAGCAGATGAGGTGCTGAGCTTAGCTGTCATATTAATAGGCCTTTAGCAGTATCATACCCAGGACTCAAGGCAAGAGACTTTTATCAACACGAACCTACAGACAGGGCTTTTGTAAACCACAGTGGTTAGATGTGCCACTGCATGTTCCCTCCTCCTGGTGAGTTAACACCCCTGGAAACAAATCTCACCAAATGTGCCGCTTTTGATGGATGTGGGAGGAGTGGAGCTGTTATCAGTAACCTCAGCCTTCTCTCCTTGCCTTGCAAGTTAATTTTGTATTAATTACAGGCATAGCTTTAATCTGCCTCAACAGGATAGCAACAGTAGTGTTACCCTTTGACTGCTGATGTCCAATTTGTCTTTATCCCTTGACTTTTGGTTTGAAAAATTAGGACTGAAGCATTTGCATATAAATTTATTTTGTATTCATGATTTTTAAAATTCACAGAGAGCCTGACCTTAGACATACGGGTGCTGCCTTCTCAGTGTAAATATTTTTGCTCTAGTGCAATCCTTGGAGACCATGGTAGGCTTTCAACGTCAGGGGTAGTTTTTTGAGGCAAAAGACGAGCAGTCTTACCATAAGTTGTGTGGTTGTCCCAAAGGAGAAGGAGCGTTCCCATTTTAGGATAGTATGAAATCCAAGCCTCTCCATAGGCCTTCCTCAATTAAAGGCGTTCACAAGAGCTTATGTACCTTTTAAGATTTGAATATACTTGTAATAGCAAAGACTTCAAAAGAGAAACAGCTGCATGTGTGACAGAGTGGCCGAGACCTCAGTGAGCTGCAAAATGGGTGACAATTTCTTTTTACATCTGACCTAGGAAATGGATGTAGACTTAGGCAGGAACAAGTTTAACCAAGAGACATATCCCTTCCTCCAGAAAAGGGATTTTGTTCTTTAGCTTTGGTACCTAAAGTGTGTCATACAGGAAGAAAAATGCATGGGAGGATTGGAGTTCATATGGTATTGCAGTTCATTTAAAAATATTTAAGAATGTTCAGAAACAGACTTTTTTGTTAATCACAAGGTTGCAAATGGTGACAGGCATAGGTATACCTGAGCAATAGCTACTGAGAAGATTTCCATGATAACTGAAATTGTGGATGAAATGTCACTTTGTAATTTTCATTTTATGCCCTGTTGTGTCTTTGGAGGGATTATACATATGAACCCCTTGTGCAGAGAGGTAACTGCATGGATGAAGTGACACTTGCTGCTACACTTACTCTATATTATACAAGAGGTACATTTATTTTTTAGTTTTGGTCATGTGAAAATGCTGCAGTCCTAAGGCTGAGAAGAAACATTGTGGTATTTCTGTCTTTTTATTGCAACTAATTGATACAAGTAAGAGATGCTAATATCTGTAGCTAATTAGAAAATAAATCAGGGTTTTTTCCTGTTGTATATTTTATTTGCCTTACGTGACTGCACATGTGACACAAGCAGTGAACTCAAAGAATCACACTGCTGTTGCATTTGGGCAAACCTGTATTACAAAGAAAATACACTCCAAGACCTCAAAGAGTTTCAGAAAAATTCTGAATTACCAGGTGGATAATTTCTTTTCTCAGCCCACTCCAGCTCCCTTCTTTTGACTTCTGATGTTTCCCTTCCAGGTGGATGAGCACAGCAGCCCTGCTGCCTTCTGTTCCTGTTGTCCTGCCTGCAAGCCTCTAACTAGCTCCACCTTCTAGGTCCATCCTCCCCCAAACCTAGCTCGCTCTTGATAAGATATTAATCTTCAGATTCTCTGTGATTTGTGGAAGTGCAGAAAAACAATGTGGAAAACAGGTGGTTCGTCTTCTGGATATTTCACGAGAAGGCTGTATTATTTGTAAATAATTTATGACTTTGAAGCCACACACTTTCTCCCCAGGTTATATGTCTTCTATAACTGAACTGTATGATTTACCTTAAATTGCCTATCTGCCATGCATCGTGAATCTCCGTACAATGCTGTTTCTCCTCTCCTGTACAGCCTTCACCTGTGGATGAGAGTTTTGCATAAAATGATTTCTTCATGTAAATGTGATGAGGCTGCAGCTCCAGTGTCTTATTGTAATGGATGTACCAATCCCCTTGAATTGGGCTAGTGTCTGTCTTGGTAATTGAGTCTATTTGTTTGTTGCTATAGTTTTGGGAATTAGTGGGGAGTGAGATGCATGTTCTGACATGCTTTTGCTGCAGCCTTCACAGCCTTACCTGATCATGAGGCTTCTTTGAAAAAAACAAGAGGCAAGCATTGGGATGGGGGTTGGCAATGCTGCAGCTCAGGCAGGGGCCGGAACAAGAGCTGGGGGGCTCCCTGGGGACGCCCTGGTTATCTGTCCTGGTCCTGAGCCAGGAAGCTGCCCTCCACGCCCCCTTACCCCGTGGGGACAACTCGCCCGGGGCCAGGACAACCAGGGTAATTAGAGTGGTGCATAAGCCAGAGAGATTAGGAGCTCTGCCACTTTGGTTGGTGTCATTCAGGCTGTGACATGGGGCTTGATGGGGCCTCTGAGGTGCCAGACTCTGTGAAGCCCTGCCTGAGAATGGAGTAACCAAAGCATCTCACAGCCTTTTCCTGCACTCCTCTGCTCCCTGTGCATTTGTTTGGGTTTTTTTACCCCTAATAACTGGTTTTGGTGACCCGCTTCATTCATGGTCTCATGGTCTTGTCTCCTTGTCCTCACATTCCTTGCTCTGATTTCTTTCAGTTCTTCCAGCTCTTTTTGTACCAATCTTGTCCCAGCTTCTGTGCTCTTCCTAGCATCTTCTCTTTCCCCTGTACCTGAAGCATGAATGACTGAGATAATGAGACACAGGCCAATTTCCCCAATTACTTTGTATACATATGCATATGTATGGTCTCATCCACTGCCTTGTCTCTCATCCTTCTGTCTTTTTCTGCAGCAGTCTCTGGAGGATGGGATTATCTTTTAGTGTGTATTTAGCATATTTTCACTGCCACAGTATGAATAGCAGAGTGATGGTATACATATTTTGAAAACCTAGAGCTGTGTTGTGGTGCTCATTTGGGCTGGTAATGCCTGACAAATGACCATACAGCCTAGCTTGTCATCACCTTCAGTAAGATGTTTTCCTGCAGTCAGGTTGTCATTGCATAGTTCTGTATTTTTGAAGTTGGACGGGAAGATAAATTAATAGTCTCTATGGTCTCTAATAATTTTTTCATGCTTTTTACACTAATGTTAATGTGTTCTGAATAATGGTTTATGGGAAATATCTGCTAATTTAGGTAATGGGGATAGTATTTTGATCAGGTGTGTAGTAAATGCAGAAGTTGGAGGATATTTTTGAAGGCTTCTTCATCTTTCTATAATTACCAGATAGATAATAGGAACTTGCCAGATCCAACATGCTAATGATTGCCTTCCAGCTTTGAGAAAGACAGAAATTATATGCTAGCAGTGTCTGAACAAGATTCTGCTTTGGTAGTGTAATAAAACATACAATACCATGCTCTCTTGCCATTGTGTAAACATCCATGAATATGTCCCCGGTCTTCCAATACAGAAAATAATGAAGATGAAGCTAAATTTACTTTGGGAGTAGTCAAATGGCTATTGATGGCTTAAGAATGCTGGGTTGTCAATAGTAGATGAACTGCTTTGTTGTTGTCTGTCACTTTGTGGGGCTGCCTCTTGAATCATGTTTAGATAAAAGGTAAATGCTCTTACTGTCCCATTTTGCTGTTTTAAATTGCTACCTTCTCAGCTTCGTCTGCAGATTTCCTGAAGCAAGCTCTCTGTGCCTAAAATGTGGGGTATTTTCTTAGTGGTGCCTTTTTTGAACTGGCTCTGGACTGTGCTGCCTGATTAAAGGCAAGTCTCCTAAGATCCCAGCATGTGACAATAATCTGCTGTGCTCTCTGTTCCCAGCACTGCTCTATGCTGGGCCTTTAGGAGGACGGTAAAGAAAACTGTATGTGGGTAGTGTTCTTAAGTATATCACATACCCTTGATGCCTTGCAGTTGGGTCTAGACTACTGGGGAGGAGAGCACTTTCGGGTGTTGTGCCACTAGCTGTTCTATTAGTTGCCTCTTGCTCCATCTCACTTTCAAAGGAATAATTTGCAGCCCATGAATCCCTCTGGGATGAAGAGAGGTCTGTCCAGTATTTTCTTCTAAAATTCAGTCAATATGGTGGATTACTACAGAAGAACATGGAGACCTTTAGTCTTTCGTATTTATTACCATTGCTTTGGGACTGTGTAAGCGAAGGAGCAGTCTGAGGTGGCAGATAACCTTTGAGTAAAGGAAAAAGTAACAAAAAGTGGTATAAACTGCAGCAACAGTATTTCTAAATCTGCAGGAAATCATCTAATCCCCAGTTAATATAAAACTTGCCTAAAATTACTGGATCTTTCAAAGGTGGTGTCTTTGTTTCAGCAGTAAGCGGTGTGGCCCCAGGAATAGTGCCTGGATGTGGGGTTCCAAGGGAGCCCCCTAAGCCCCTGCTTTGCTTTCCAGCCTCTGGAAATCTGGGAAGAGCTGTAGTGACAAGTGCACCTGAGTTTTTCTGGCAAGTTTTGGGCATTTGTTTACTTAGGTGGGTGTCTTTTCTCCCTCCATCACAAGCACTAGAAAGATCTGACCACCTATCTCAAGCAATTTGCCAGCTATGTCCCTGTCTTGTCTAGCAGAAGCTGAGGGACATTTTTTTTCTAGTCCTATGGTTGTGCTTGGAAAGCACTAGCTATGCTGGAGGCACTGCAAGGATGGGAGGTATCAGTGCCCTGCTGAGTGTAGCTGGCTCCTCACAGCCTCCTGCAGATACCAGATATGAGAGATCACGGGGCAGGCCAGTCTGGTTTTCCACAGACAGTAAGGGCCCTATGACAGACCCTTGAGCCATTGGCATATTTAAAGAATTCAGTTTGAACAAAACCCATAGCTCATGTAGATTGGTGTCACATCCTTAACGGGGACAGAGGGTTACCATTTCACATTTTGAAAGAACTATCCTGTAATATCTGTTCATTTTATTGCCCTACTGCTTTGTGTTACTGGTGCCAGCAGAGATGAGAAATGAAGTAAAGCAAAAAATATGTTCTAGCCCCGTTGTTGCTAAAGTGTATGTGTTACTGTGGCTGCATAGCTGCACTCTGTCATGGACTTGGCCCTGGAGAAGAATATACTTTAGTGATACAGACTCTTTCATCTAGTTCTGCCAAAAAATGGTCTCTTCTGACCTTCTGCTTTTGACTTAGACCTGTTTCTTTATACTTCTATGTTGCTTGTCTTCTCCTAAGCCTTATTCTTGTGTGTTTTCCTCACACTTAGAGCTCTCCTAAGTGTGTTTCTCCCTGCAGCCACTCTTCCCATCTTAACAGTTGTCCTAGTTTCAAAGACAGGTATTTGCTAAAGAAGGCAGAAGCCTCCTTTAGAATAGGAGAATGTAACCCCCTTCCCTCCGAATTGGCAAAAGTTTGAAATCAAGGGGCTTTCAGGCAATGGAATGTGAAAAGAGGAATAACAGTCCTTTACTAATATATTTTATATCTANAGTCACGGTCACAGCCAGTCGGGGAGCAAGGATAGAAGCACCCAGTTGGAGACAGAAGCCTGCAGTGATGGCAGATCCTCCCTAGAGCTCCAGCAGCCTCTGTCTCTCTCTTCTGGATGTCCAGCAGCGAAGAAGAGTACCCTCCAGCTCTGCTTGGCTCTCTTTTAACTTGTCCCCAGTCCCAGTAGCCCTGCCCCCCTCCGAGGGGAAACAATCCCAGCTATCAGAGAGTCCAGATATGGGCTAGCCAGCCGCACCCCTCAGAGTCACCTCTTTGTCCCATCTTAATCACCCCCATTATGGCTTTCCAGTAACTAATCACTCGCCCATTATGGCTTTCCAGTAACTAATCACTGACCCATTATACCCTCCAGCAAGTAGAACGGGGAAAAATTCCAACACAGAGAGCTAAACAAAAAAGAAGAGTATTCCAAACCCTGACAACAGTCTGTTGCGTATTTTTGCTTTTTTGTCCCAAAGGACTTAAATTACTCTCCTGTCATTCACTTGACACCCCGTTGTTGCCAGTCTCCCATCCAGCCTTCCAGGTCTGTGCTGCTGCCTCCTTAGCTCTGTGTCCTTCTCTGCCAGGCCAGTGCTTTTCTTTGGCTTTATTTTCAGAAACATGTGCATTGTTTTAGTGGAGATACCCAAAATTACATTTAGCATGAAGCTCCATTTTTTTAACAATTGAAAATTATCTGGAAAAGGGAAAGTGGCCAACAATTCTAACAGGCAGCACCACTGCTAGCCTCACCTCCTGTAGTTATCATCAAGAAATGCCAATTTGATTTTGAATGTCTTCAAAGTCCTTTTTCACAACATGTTGGCAAATACATAGTCTTGGAAAGATTTAATGTGATGCTGCAAATTTTACAAGGCTCCCAGTAGAGTCAGTTGCCCAAGGAGGAGGTGATGCATGAGCTGTGAACTGTTGCCTGCCTTGCTGCTTTGTAAGAGTTAGTGGAGGAGTGAGAGCCCCGCTCAGGAGTTTGGCATGGTTTGTGAGTCCTTTGATGGTAGAACGGCATGTGTGTGTGTGTGTGTATCTCCTAACCATCCTTCCTCTACGACTAATTCTGCGTATGTAAATCAGACAAATAAGACACCTCACAAATTAGAACAGCCTGTATCACCAAAGTCTTACCATTTTATAAAAGGGCCCAACTGGGATGCCAATATCTGGAAGAGGATTGGTGATATGACAGAAAATACACAGCTGTTGAAATAGAGATTTGAATTTTGGATGGATAAACTTGTAGAGCAGTTCCACCAGCCTTATATTGTTCAAGGTGTGTCTCTGTCTATCATGTACTTTTTCACAGTAGAGTGAAGATATGATCCCCAGGGAGTTAATAATAATTCTTCCATCCCAGGGAAGAAAGTGAAAGGAAAAATGAGCTACATAAGATTTGCCTGTGACATTTAAAGTCCAAATCGGAGTTTGTCTGAGTAATTTATCTTTGGATATTTGCAGGCGGGAATGTAGGAGAATATGAATTAGTGCATCTTAGTTATGTCTGAGCTTTCTGATAGCTGAAGAGAATTTCTGGTGGCTCCATGTGGCTGGAAGGTCTATCTGTGTGACTGCTTCTCCAGCAGATGGAAGATAACATTAGGAGGAGTACTTCAATTACCAAAATATGGGAATTACTCCAGTGCAGTATCACCCTGAGACACCACTTTGTTTCAGAGTGACTGATGATGTGTTTCTGGGATGTTAGAGCTCATTTTCCCCTGCTGCACTGAACATGTGTACACCACATTTTCTCTGGCAATATTAAACCTGTCCACAACCTGTATCTGTTGCTGGTGAGGAAAGAAATGAAAATACAGCATATCCTTGCTGAGAACATAACAAGTACAAAGGGACTGAAGGAAGAGGGTATGTTTTTCAATCTGATTTCTTTCACAATCTGCTTGGATTCGAGTTTCTATGAATTACTTTTTGACACATGTAAAAGATAAATTGAAGGCTTCCTGTGTGGAGAGATTCTTTCTCAAAGCATGTAGCAATTCCTATTTCCCACTGCTGTTAGGTTTCTGCTTGCACAGGTGTTTGTGCAACTTCACACTCCCATCAAGATTTCTCTTTCCAACATGCCGTGATGCATGTGAACCTAACAACAGTCCTGCATCCAGACATTTCTTTAACTTCTAGGAATAATGTTCAGCATATTCTTGTGAGTATCAGGAGTTAACTAATGGAGGCACAGACAGCCTTCTGTGACTTGCCTACAGCTTGGGCATGTTACTTCTGTGTGTCTCTTGGGAGGCAGCTCTGAGTGTCAGCCCTTGCTTGGAGGGACAATGAGGATGGACTGTGCAACCATGGGAGCTGTGGTTCAGCAGGGTGTCCTGTGTGAGCTGGGGAAATGTGGGCTGGGGAAGACAGTGTCTGCCCTTTTCTGCACTGGAGCATGTTCTGGTCCATAGGAGGAGCATCCACCTGCTGCATGGCACTTCTGAGAGATTGCTGTGTTTCCAGCAGGCAAGACTGGAGCACTATGTTTATTCTTCAGCCTCTACTTGTTCCTCAGCTGCTTTTCCCCACAGTTGCACATCACAGTGTCAGTTGAAATACAGCTTTTTCACCAGCTGTTTGCTGGTGAAAAGGCTGGAAGGAATGTCCAGTGAGGAGCAGCTAAGCACTTTGGGTTGTCTAGCTTGGAGAAAGGGAGGCTGTGGGGCAACCTCACTGCTCTCTACAGCTTCCTGAGCAGGGGAAGGTGGAGAAGGTGTGATTTCTTCAACCTGGTATTCAGTGGTAGGATGCATGGGAAGTATTCAAAGCTGTGTCAAGGGAGGATCAGACTGGATGATAGGAAGCATTTCTTTACCAAGAGAGTGGTCAAAGACTGAAACAGGCTTCCTAGAGAGGTGGTTGATGCCCCAGGCCTGTTGGTGACTAGGAGACACTTGCACAATGCCCTTACCTTTTAGTCAGCCCTGAACTGGCCAGGCAGATGGACTAGGTGATTGTTCTGAGTTCTTTCAATTTAAACACTCAGTTCTATTCTAGTATTTTACAGTCTGGACACTGGCAGTGGAATTTACCTGTGCTAATGATACACAGCAGACCATGAGGTTAGCAAAAACCATGTCTGAGATTATACTTGCCTCAGTCACCACTCCTTTTGCTCTGAAGGAGGTCATTTGAGCCCTTGCCTACATGTAAGAAATGCATTTCCTAACCTACCCATGCTTACCAATGCAGATCAGGGTAGACAGTTTGTGTCTAAGTCACACCTCCATCCAAATTTATTAAGATGTTTAGACATCTTCTTCTTCATAGAAAGTGGGTTGTCTCATTGTCTGTCTGTGTGGATCACTGTGTATGAACTTGCCCCTTTTACCACATAACCACTGTAGCCTCATTGGTGGCATTAATTTATGTTTGTACAAGGAGTCTGTGCTTTGTTCCTCAGAAACCTCAGATCAGGAACAGTCAGGTTTTGGGCTGGGTTTCTGAAGTGAAGAACTACTTTCCATGGAGCCTCCCTGCATAATTCACAGGTACATCCTGATACCCACCCAGTTATAACCTGTATCACTACTACTTGCTCAATCCTGTTTTTCAGGATGAACTTCCTAATCTTAGCTCACACCATATCTTCAGGAAATGCTGTTACAGTAATCCCACTGCTGTTATTTGCTGTCTTTTGGTGTTCACCAGCTCCAAATAATAGAGGTGGGACACTGTAAACTATTGAGGTTCCGAATGTCAAACCTCAAGATCCCATTAGAAAAACGTTAAGACAACAGATGGGTTACTCTGCAAGATATGATTAAGAGGAACATGTTTATTACTCCCCAGATATTTTTTCTGTTTTATTTTAATGTTTATGAAACTTTTCCTGAGTTAAGTGACTTCTGTAAACTTACTTTTCTATTAATAACCTAACGTGGGTGTGTGTAATTGGCATGTGATTAATACATTTAATGGAGTTTCAGTCTTGAATGTGACTCCTTAAGCACTCTTTCTGACTTTTTTCTATTTGCTATTCATGTTGGTCACCTGAGACACTTTGATTTTTTTTTTCTGGGCATAGCATTAATTTTTGTTTCATAGTTGATAGCATTATTATTTTATCAAATAACCTGATAAATGGATACAGCAAGACTGCAGCAGCAGTCAAAGCACTGATGCTTTCTAATAGTACACTTTACCTCTGCTCTATTATTGCTGCCCATTTCATTATTTGCAAGTTGATTACAGCTGCATTTCTCAGGGGCTATGAAATATTCAGCAGCCAGGACTAGCCTGGGGAGAATTGCAGTCTTTGCAGCTGAACACCTGCCCTCAAAGGCAAAGAAAATCCAAAAATCCTTGTGCTTAAAAGTGATGGGGAAATTCCTTCTTTTCTTTAGCTTTCCCACAGCGCTGACTATAGGTACATGCTAATTAAAAATTGCCACTTTACTTATGCTCGTTATTGGATGGGGGAAGAATAAGAATCAATATACAGCTACTGCATTTCTGCCATATTTGCCTGGCCACAGCAGAGAAGGAAAATAAATGTTGGTATAATTGGTTGCCAGTGTGTTAGTGTGAGGTAGTTGACGTTCGGGGTGGGGTTGGAGAATAACCTCTCTGTTAAGGGCAAAAATGAACTCTACTGGTTATGTTCTCACATGTGTCTCTCTGGGGGATGTGCAGCAATGATTCACTGAAATGTGCAATATTTTACCAAGTAGGAAATAGATATCTAAGATTTTTATAAACAGAATACTTCATTATTAAAGTAAAGAAACAATTGCTTTGACCTTGTCACTGAATGAGTAGGGCCAGCATAGTGATCATTGAGAACGTAGCTAAGCAACAGTTCTCCCAGGAGCATGCACTGCTTTATTTTTAGTAGAGTACACCAGTAAAGTGGGGGTGGGGGGAACACACACACTGGTATGAATGAGCAAAACAACTGGTTAATGATTACCAAAAAGAAAAAAAAATTCTTTGTGCACAAAGTTTGAGTTGTAATATGTGCTTATACCAATTTTAATTTGGATTTACATCAAAAGAAAGTAATTGAATCAATATATCCTTCTATGGTCTGAACAAGAGGTAGCCTGACAGTATCTCTGATTTCTTAAGCTGCCATAGTAACTTGAGCCTCTTCTGAAAATTAATGGTGTAGAAGAAATGGCATATTTCTTCAGAAACAGTCTGTTTTATGTCTGTTTCTCCTTACTTTGATGGTAATTGTGTTTCCTAATCTTACAGGTTAGTATTGCAGAGCCTAATCTATTTATTGCTCTAACTTCGGTTTAAACCAGTCTTAAATACCCTCCTGAGCTAGTCCCCTACAAAGTTAACCCTTTAAATCTGAAATAAACATTCAGGGAATGGAACGTACTTTCTTCTAGCTAAGTCAATTTACAAACCAAGTTAGTTAATTTTTCATGTAGGCAATGGGGAAAAAACAAAGTCCAGAGTTAGTAAGTTTTACTATGTAGGCATTGCAGGACAAATTGCCACGATATGGCCCCTCTGTTATCCCATAAACAAAAGTATGTGTTCCAAGGCTGGTGCCAAGGGAAAATTTGCAACTTCTTTTCCTCTCTCTGGTAAATCTCTCATCGCTGTCCTGGATGCTCTTTCTTTAGACATTAAACCAATACAATTGCTAAGTAACAATGAGTTTCTACTTATCAAACCCAAGCAGTTACAGAAATCTCTCTGAAGATAATGTCACTATATGAATATAAACTACCCTAACTTTACATATAGGAGCCTTTAATTCTGATTTGGTCTATGAAATTTGTATTATTAGCAACATTGCATAGGAAAGAGAATAAAAATGTCCTAATTATCAGCCAAACTTTATCAGATCTTTAAAAGCCAAAAGATACTTTACAGACAAAAATAATAAAAAGGAATTTAAAGACTGTATTAGCTACTCTTGGGTATTTTAAATATAGTAAGAAAACCTTTTCCTAAAGTACTTTTCTCTGGATATGATTTTAAATTTGATGAACCAGAGAATATAATTTATATTGTCATATTATGAAAGTGTGGCAGAATTGAATTTGGACTTGTGAATTTTTTTAAATTTTTTTTCTGCCTAGGAGGAAACGTTTGTCAATACTCTATCTGACTTGAACATCAAGCCCTATAGATAGTACAAGGTAATTGTTTATGCAACTGCTTTCTGTTTCCTGTAGTGGTCAGCTTGGCTTTAATTTTCTGAAGACCCCTGTAATTTATGAAGGTGCCAGTGCTAAGCAACTGAACTGGTTAGCAGCAATGTTACAAGTGGCTTTTACAGAAAGTGTTGCTTATAGCTTCCTGATCCATGGTGAGCTGTGTGAGATTGCTAGTGTGCTTGTGTATAAAACAAAGATGTGATACATTTTGAAAATGCACTTCTTGTTTTTGTGTCTTAAGAAGCAGCAGTACCAGTCCCAGCTGAAAAGTGAAGTCTGCTGAATATGGGTTTGTGTGTGGTCATTCAGAAAGTTGTTCCTTACTCCTCAGCATCCCTGACCTTTAGCTGGTTTACTCCCTGGACCTGTGTGAGAGGCATAACGCAGTGCTGACACAGGGGCTTTCCTGCCCCAGGAATGTAGCTTTGGTCAGTGTAAATGTTTTGGTCAAGCAAAGTGATGACCACCTCATCGGAAATCACTGTCATAGCTCGCTTTGCCAAGTTGATAAAAGCTGTTTCTGCTGTTGCAGTTGTGATAGATGCTGCAGATCTATACATCAATTTGCTTGTCTCAAAACCTGTTTGAAAGCATAGCTAATGAAGTCACCATGGGTGTGGACAGCAACTGAACAAAATAGACTGCTGGGGGTTCATATTTCATGTTCAAGTTACAAAGCTCTCCCACTGCGCTGGGTGCAGAAGAGTGTTGTGGTTAGGAGGCTGGTGTGGGCATGCATTCTGCAGAGTAGAGCTGGTACCTCTGCGTGGACACCAGCAACATCTAGCCTTCAGTGGGTAGGCTAGTTCTGCTTACATTCATTTACTGAGGTCTGATGAGATTTGGGCAACATCAAGTTTATGTTGGGTTGCCTCTTAAATAACATCTCCCAACACCTGGCAGAGGGTAAATTTCAAACACTAAAGTTAATTTTAATTCCAAGTGTCCCAGCCCTTGCTGGGTGGCTGTTACTAGTAAGTGATGATATGGTACCAGACTAGACTTAACTTGATTGTATGTAATGCACACAATTTGTGCCTGAGTTGAGAAATACTGGGAAGATTTCAAGTCCCTTAGCGCAGTAAGAGCCTTGAAACTTTACGAGGAATCAGCACTTTGCTACTGCATACCAAGCAGGTGGTCTTTACTTATTGCATATTGGTAGTATTGCAAATGAAATCTTTCAAGGTAACCCCACAGTGCTGACTGACCTGATGCATGTTTCTAGCTTTTCCTAAAGGAAAGTTGGATTGTTCAGACAAGCTTAAATTTTTTAACCCTAGAGAGGTTTAACTTTTCCTTTGCAAAATGGAGTGCACTTCTCTGATAACATACTTGGTTACCACAACTGGTCTGACCAGGTGCCTCCTAAGCTACAGTAACTGCTTGTATGAGTTTGTGTGAATGCTCTGAGTCCCTCTCTGTCTCTTTTTGTTACCTCTATGTAGGACAGGGGTGCTTTAATCTCAGATTTTGAGCTCATGAGAAAGGCATAAATAAATACAACATAAATATGGTTCATGGAATCATTGCTTCTTGGGAATAGTTGTCTTTAAAATGAACGTAGAAATCCCGGAGCTTGTACAGACACCTTAGAGATAAAATTACTGTAAAATCAATTTATTACCACTCATGCTTCTGGTGTCTTACCTTGTGGAAGCTAGAGGTCTGTGGTAGTTGTCTTTAAATCTGTCAAAGTTGAAGCATTTTACTTGTGAACTCTCATTTTCTGTGGAAAATACATCAGGAAATGAAACACATCTGAAAGCTGAGGGTTTTCTCCCTCTCTTGTCTGTTGAGTAGCTCATCATTCTGGACATTTTGTTTGCAATAAAAATGTGTTGATGACTCTGAAGCGTGTCTGACGGACCTGCATAATCTGAACTTGTGCACAGGAAATCAGAACTTGTGAACAGATATTATCATGCCATGTAATCCTCCATCAGCATTAGATAGCAACACAGTGCCATCTGAGGGCAACTGTAGGTCCAGAGCACTATCATTTCAGTAGAAACCTGGGAACCTTAGAGCTGGGGGAAAAGAAAAAACAGCTTTATTTGGGTTCTAGGGTATTCCAGAGATCAGGATGTACTTCTCTGATTTATAGTACAGCGCAGAAACATCTGTTTGGCTGTGAGCAAGGCTGGAGGGTGAGGACAGGATCCTTTTCCAGCCAGCTGTGTTGGTGGTGAAATAGTATCAATCTTTAGCTGCTGGGGTGCGTTCCGTGGGGGCACCGA
>VYZT01001308.1:1540-28364 GCA_013400735.1 Pomatostomus ruficeps | reverse complement strand
TTTGGGGGCCTGGGACAACGAGGTGTCCGTGAGTGCAGCCTGGAGAGGATTTGTTGTGTCTGAGCAGGATGGGAGAACAGGAGCTCCCAGCCCGTGGGAAGTTCGAGAGTTCCACACTAAAGCAGGACAGGGGCTGAGAAATAGAAAAGCTGAATCTTAAGGCATCACAGGAGCTGGGAGATTTCCCTCCTGTTTGGAGCTAAAAAAGGAGTTTTCCTCCTAAATCAGCTCCATCCACCTGCTCCAGCCTCACTCGTGTGTCCCATTCCCAGCATTTCACATCATTCCCAGTAACAGCAGCAGGATCAACTTCCCCAGGGTAAAACCACAAATCAGCTCCTGCTCTGTTCCTTCCCCGTGCTCCTGCAGCTGGGTCCTGCTCACACACTTCTCCTGGCAAAGGTGATTTTTTTTCAGGCCAAAGCAGAGGTTTCATTTGTCTGCCCCATTCCAGGAGTGGGAATTTCAGCAGAAACAGAGATCAGAGCCCTTTCCCAGCCCTCAAACACCATCAGAGCCCTTTCCCTGCCCTCAAACACCATCAGAGCCCTTTCCCTGCCCTCAAACACCATCAGAGCCCTTTCCCAGCCCTCAAACACCATCAGAGCCCTTTCCCTGCCCTCTAACACCCCTGGCCATCAGCCAGGCCTCACCCAACACTGCAAACTCCTTTAAAACACACCAGGCCCTGCTGTTTGAAGGCAGCTCTGGGACACAGATTTCTTGTTCGCCTGCTTTTCACCAAGCGTCGGATCAGAACACATTCAGGCCGACTTTGACCTTTTCAGAGCAGCCCAGGTGTTGTAATATTTAAAACTGAGAGGGGGAAAAAAATTTCTCGCTACTTGACATAGGAAATAGGAGAGAGATGCAGCGAATTCTCATGTTTAACAAAAATATTTCATCTATTAATGGGTTTTCATCTCCTTTGCCACTCTGATCCCTCCACCACAACCAAACCAACCCGTGACAAACGTGGCGAGGAGCTGAAGGAACCTGTGAATTCCTCACTCTCCGTTTTGACGGAATACTGGACTCCAGCACGTGCCAAGTCCCTCCCAGCCCTGCTATTTCTGCGCCAGCAGCAGATGAGCACCAGGAAGAACCTGCTTAGCTTGCAGCTTATTTGGGAATTCAATCCCTTTCCGCAGCTCCAGCCTCCCACACGAGCACTTGTCCACCCTCCTTTTGGGGTCACAGGACACCTGCACTGCCCTGCCCACCCACAGGATTTAAGGAAGGGAGGATGGTTTTCCTGTGCAGGGTGGCCAGGAAATTCCTGGTTTCATGTGCCACAGGCAGAAAAAACTCACCTGTGGGTGCTGAGCTGCCTCCCAAGCTGGAAATGGCTCCACGGCTGGGTTGGACAGGGCTTGGAGCAACCTGGGATAGTGGGAGGTGTCCCTGCCCATGGTAGGGGTTTGGAATGAGATGATCTTGAAGGTCCTTTCACCAGAAGGTGCCTCAAAAGTTTTTGGGCACAAGACCTCTGACAAACCGGACTTTTAGGGTTATTTTCCCTCCAAACCATCTCATTTTGATCAATCTCAGCCGCAGCTTCCCAGGCAGGGGGTGAAGGGTTAACCTCGGGGGGCGGCTGCTGCAGCCCCAAACTCAAGGTGCTCCCTCCAGCACTTCCCAGCACTTAGTGGCTTGAGAGAGAATCAAACTAATTACCTTAGTAATTACCAAACTAATTACCTTCCTAATTACCCGGTGTCTTTGTTCACACGGCGCTGACATTCCTGCAGAGGAGCCCTGGCTCCGGGCCCCACATTTGCGGGGAATTTGGGAATTTCGCTGCCTCTCTCAAGGAGTGGAAGACCCGGCCAAGCTCAGGTCCTGTTCCCGTTCCCCAGGGAGGGGCAGAAGCTGCTCCAGCTCCGAACATTGGTGACCAAACTGTCCCCAGGCCCTGTCTGACCTCCTGAGAGCAGCCAGGGAGGGGATTTGGGCTGGCAGATCCAGCACGGAGCTGGTGGATCCAACAGGAGCTGAAACCAGTGGGGTGCTCACGGCAAAACCCCCCAGGAGCACCCCTGCCTCAGCCCTGCCATCTTCCACACCTCCCCCTGGGTTCTGGGGTCACTCTGCGCTGTCCCCAGCTCTGATGTGACAACAGGGACAGCCCCAGCTCCTCAGGGAGTCAGTGGGGTCATTAAAGCTGCCCGTGACCCCCGGAGGATTCCGTGGGAAGAGCTGGGAGAAAGCTCCCAGAGCACAGAAAGGACTCTCCGGCTGCAGGACCCTGCACAGACCCTTTCTTGCTCTCTCCTCCCACGTCCCCTCTCTTGTGGCTTCAACCAACTCCCAGAAGTGTCACCTCAACACAAACCTTCATTAATTATGGGCTGACCTGGTCACAAATCCACACCTGCAGCCGTTCACCCCCAAATCTAAATTTTCTCTGCTTTTATCTGCCAGCTCCCTGATGGAGCAGGACTGACCACGGCAGGGAGCTGCACCTGGCACAAACGATGATTCCTGGGTCCTGCAAATGACATTGGGGACACTGGACAAAAATCCTGGCACTTCTCCACCCTCTCTGTCCCTGCTGCTTGGGAAGGAGGGTGGCCTTGCTTTGTCCCAGCAGCGCCTGCCACAATCAACGGCTGCAGGTGGTCTGGGATCTGCAGGTGCCAAAAAAAATCACAAATAGGAGGGAAACTCCCCCATAGGTTTTCCACACTGAAAAACCCCAAGAAAGGTCGAAGATTTTAAGATTTCAGCACCCACAGCAGAAATTGAGAAGGAAGGAAGAAATCAAACACCTACAGGAGGACAGGTACACAATAAAGCAGAGGTGGTAAAAGCAGAGGAGGCAGTGAAACTCCAGAAATATTCAGAATTCCTGCTCTGTTTAAAAGGCAAAGGTTGTTCACACCATGGACAGTTCTGAAGTCCATACCAAGGATAGTTTGAAAGTCCAGACCATGGACAGTTCTCAAGGCCAGCCCAGGGACAGTCAGGAAGTCCAGACCATGGACAGTTGGAAAGTCCAGACCAGGGACAGTCAGAAGTCCAGCCCATGGACAGTTCTCAAAGCCCAAACCAGGGACAGTTCTAAAATCCAGACCATGGACAGTTGGAAAACCCAGACCAGGGACAGTTCTAAAATCCAGACCATGGACAGTTGGAAAATCCAGACCATGGACAGTTGGAAAGGCCACACCAGGGACAGTTCCAAAGTCCAGATGATGGACAGTTCTAAAGTTCACACCATGGACAGTTCTAAAGTTCACATCAGGGATATTTTGAACATCCAGACCATCAACAGTTCTCAAGCCCAGCCCACGGACAGTGGGAAAGTCCAGACCATGGACAGTTCTAAAGTTTACACCATCAACAGCTTTAAAGCCCACATCAGGGACAGTTCTCAAAGCCCAAACCAGGGACAGTCCTAAAATCCAGACCAGGGACAGTTGGAAAATCCAGGCCATGGACAGTTCTAAAGGCCAGCCCAGGGATAGCTCTAAAGCCCAGCCCATGGACAGCTTTAAAGTCCAGGCCATGGACAGTTCTCAAGCCAACACCAGGGACAGTCCTAAAATCCAGCCCATGGACAGTTCTAAAGTTCACACCAAGGACAGTTCTCAAGCCCAGCCCAGGGACAGTTGGAAAGTCCAGCCCAGGGACAGTCTGAATGTCCAGCCCAGGGGCAGTTTTAGAGCCTAGCCCACGGACAGTTCTCAAGCCCACACCAGGGACAGCTGGAAAGTCCACACCAAAGAACAGTCAGGAATTCCAGACCAGGGCCAGTCCTAAAATCCACACCATGGACAGTTCCAAAGCCCACACCAAGGACAACATGAAAGCCCACACCATGAATGGTTATAAAGTCCAGCCCAGGGACAGTTCCCAAGCCCAGCCCAGGGACAGTCTGAACCCCTTCCCCGCCTGCTGCCACAGCCTCCCCAGCCCCACAGATGCCAGCCCTGCTGCCACAGAAGCTGTTTAAAGCACACACCACCTCAAACACAGTTGGAACGAGGCAGGCACGACTGACTCCCATCACTCAGGGCTGTCAGGACGGGAAACCAATAAACATTTGGCAGTGCCAGAGCCCTTCCTTCCCGGCACAGCTCTTCCCCTGATTGTACAGAATCATCTGGCCCGAGAAACGTCTGCTTTTCCTCTGTGCTGCGTTCTGCTGCCAATTCCGAGCCTGGCAGGGCTGGAGCTGCCAACTTCTTGGCTCTGGGTTACAAAAGAGAACATTGCAGGGAAGAATTTGCGAGTTGGCTGATTTGTAAACACTGCAGCGAGTCTCCGTGTAAACACGGTGCTGACGTCCCCGTCATTTCTCCCGAGCAGCTCACCTGGCACCTGACGTTGAACTCCAGGACCCTCCCCTCCCACCAACATTTCATTTGTAAAAAAAAAAAGAATCCCAGCTTCTCTGGGTAGCATAAAAAAAAAAAAAATCCTTAATTAACCAGTGCTCACACAAAGCATCTTGATAATTAGGAGAGTCACCGGGAATATTTTGCATGAATAATAAATGCGATCCACAGGTGCGCTCGCAGTTGTGCAGTCGGACGAGGCTCAGACACGGCCAATTAGAGAGGCAGGACAGGTAAATCAGCAGCAGAAGGCTCCAGGCTCGCCGCTCATTTGACTTCATTACTTCCACTGCTGTGGAAAAAGTCCCTTCTAAGATTGCCCGGGACAAGGAGCGGGGCCTGGAGGCTGAAGGAAGGAAACTTCCCTTCAGTTTTTACCTGAAGGAAAAGAATTTAAGCAGACTGGGGGCTTGCACGAAGCTGGTTTGGGGATTTAGGGAGTTTCTGCCCTTTCACAGAATCCCAGGATGGTTTGGGTTGGAAAGGACCTTAAACTCATCTCATTCCACCCCTCCCATGGGCAGGGGCACATCCCACCATCCCACGCTGCTCCAAACCCCTCCAGCCCGGCCTTGGACACTGTCAGGAATGGGAACTGGGCAGCAGGAGCTCCATTCGGAGCCGTTCTCCGAGGAGGGAAGCGCTGGGGGATAAATCACAACGCTCCCATCCCGCTGAGGTGGCTGTGATGGCAAACAGCTCCATCCCAGCCCCGCTCCCGACACCGGGGCACGGAAATCTGCGCCTGAAAGCTTCAGCAGCAACATCTGCTGGGGAAGGGTGATTGACGGAGCGCAGGGAACGCCGCCCGCCCCCGAGGAGTGGGAAGGGAGACAGACAGACTGCGGCCTCCAGCTTGTGCATAAAATAGATTTATTGTCGGTACAGAGCGAGGCTTTCTCGTCAGGGCTTGATAGGAGCGAGCAGCACAACAGAACCATCCCACAAAGGCCACGGAGCACCCGAAGCGTTGGATCAGGAACATCATTCCAGCAGAAGGGCCGGCAGAGAGAGGCTTCATCCAGTCAGGTGATCAGGGAAATAAATTAAAGCACAATTTACAATTCTGTGAGGAGAACTCCGGCACCGGGACCGCTCCCGAGGAACGGCCGCGTGCCGGCGCTGCGGGGGTTACACCCCTGCCTCGGACAGAGAGATTTTCTGAGGAGATTCGATGGTGAAACAGCAGCATTTGAAGGAGATTTCCCCTTCTGGAGGTCAGAGAGAGGCTCTTTCCTTGTCTTTCCCTGCCTTCAATCACCACTGAGTGGCTTTGCTGAGGCTGGGATGGGATGAGATCCCGGCCCGGCCGCGCTGATTGAGCCGGAGGATGCTGCTCTTCAAAGGGCTCTTCCACTTCTTCTCTTCACCCTGCAAATGGGCTGCTGGATCCTTCTTGGGGAGAAAATGAAGCTCTTCTGCTGAAATCAGTCGATGGCCTTGTGCTTGATTTGGGCAGGGCCTTTATCCTCCTCTCCCGAGCAGTCTCTGCTGCAGAAACGAGAGAGGGACAAACACAGATTTCAGTGATTGAAACACAAATTTCAGTGATTGAAACACAAATTTCAGTGACTCCGAGTTATTCCAGGCACTCCCTGAAGTTTGGCTACAATTCCTGCCTAGGACTTCTCATTTTTTAAATAAAAACACACAACAAGAAATGTTGATAAACGTATCAGGACAGAGACAAGTCACAGGAGCAGCAATTTGAGGACTCAACAAGGCTGTGGTTTGGAAGCCTGGAAAGCCTCAAAAATGATCCATTTTCATCCCCCCTGTGCCATCGTGGCTTTACTGCTGTGGCTGTTAAAGAAAATTAAAACATCTGAATTTACAGTGAGATAAATCTCATTCCCAGCAATTAAATCGTTGAGGAAAGATATCCTGAAAATATCCCAAACTGAGCATCCCTCACCTGGCTCCTTCCTGGGAGCTGAGCCAGAATCCAAACCCCAACAGCCTGAAAATGCTGCACTCACCTTGGGCTTCATGACAAACCTGGAATGGTTTGGGTTGGAAAGAACCTTAAAAATCATTTCATTCCTTTCACCAGACCAGGTTTGCTGTCCCTGGAAATGTCCCAAGCCGGGCTGGACGGGGTTTGGAGCAGCCTGGGACAGTGGGAAGTGTCCCTGCCGTGGAAACGGGGTTGGAACTGGGGGATCTTTAAGGTCCCTTCCAACCCAAACCATTTTTCTTGCCCACAAAATCCATCAAACGAGTAAAGAGCAATTCTGAGCCTCCCTGCACAAAGGGAGGGGTTTGATAATTCTGAGGCTTTGTGCCGGGAACAACCCCGAATTTAAACCTTGAAATCTTCCAGGTGACCCCCAAACAGCTGATTCAGGTGTCTGAGTGACCCTACACGTCCTGGGAGTCTGCACTGCACTGTCACAGCCATGGAAATCAGGGAAAATTCAAAATAAAGGGAATGGGTTAATTAAAATTTTAATTAAAATTAAAAATGAAGGGCATGGCTTCAATCAAATTCTCGTATTATTCCTAAAAATAACCCAGTAAATTACACTTTTCCATCTAGTTCCTCCAAGGGTCAAGAGCTTCCAACTTAGGTTGGAATTTAGGAAAAAAGTCTTTCCCTGAAGCATTTTCCAACCTGGTAGAGCTGCCCAGGGCAGGGGCAGAGTCCCCATCCCTGGAGGGTTTAAAATCCCTTTCAAGTGTGGAGGTGGCACTTGGGGACATCGCTCAGCGGTGGCCTTGGCAGGGCTGGGAATGGTTGGGCTCGATGATCTCAGAGAGCTTTTCCAACCTTAACAATTCCACGATTTGAAGACTCTCCAAGGTCTTAAAATCCCGTCCTTGTGCCCACGAAATCCTCCAGGATCCACAGAGGAGGAGAGCAGGCTGATGGAGGGAAAGGAGCCAATTTTGTGCTCCCTGAGTGCAAAAAAATCTGGGAAAGTTTCATCGTTCCCAAAACCTCCGATCTCAAATCCACTCATGGAGATTTCCATAAAGCTCTACCTGGAAAATTCCTTTTTGCAGGAGTTCCAGACCCACTCCAAGCCATCAATATGAACTTTACATTGATTTAACTCTACACAAGGAAGGGAATTCCCAAGAGATCTGTGAAAAAACGGGCTGCTTTTCTTCGGTGTCCCAAGGAAAGAAATTTGGTTTGTGGGTTTCTGCCCACAAAATTCCACCTTCGGACAAATGCGGATGTTCCAGGCCTTTGTTTGGGTTTTATCTGCATTTTGAGGGGTTTTTAGTGCTCTTTACTGACTCTTGCCATTGAACACCACCTGATAAATTAAAATATTTAAAATATTTCCCTCGGGTTTTCACGTAACCTGGTCCACAACGAACTTCCTTCAGTGAGGGCGGTGTTAAACGGCAAAGATTTTGGTGCGTTTCAGTTCAGTCCTTCCAGACACACAAATTCCACATATTTTTCTCTTAGACTGGAAATTGGTATCAGGTAAAAATACTGGAGAACGAGGCAAAAATCCTGATTTTATTCTGATTAAGGACCACTGGATCCAATAAATTTAAATACTTAAAAGGCTGAAGGAAAACGTTTTGTGGTCAGGCTCAGCTGCTAGTGTATTTGATAATAAATAAAATACAAATAAAATACAAATACAAGTATTTGAAATACTTTTAAACCTCACCTGCCTGCAGAGACCTGGATCTTTCTGGAATTCAATGGTTTAATATTAATTTATTGCACAGATGCATTAAACCATGGATAAGTTGTGTTTTAATGTAAGAATCAGAACTTTTTGTAGACCAGGATGGGGAAAAAATGGAAAAAAACCCCTAAAATGTATATTTGAGCAGTCATTATCCATATTTATGGCTGGAAAATTAGGAAAAATAATTAAAAAGCCACTGGATGGAGTCACTTCAGCAGTGACAGCACAAAAAAATTGTCACACACAATCCCGAGATCTCCCCCTTAACGGCTCCATCAGGTCAAGTTTTCCTCTCCATTACTTGCATTATCATCACAATAAAACGCAGACATTAATAACAGAGTTTAATTCATCTCCCCAGCTCCTCAGGAGCTCGGGAAGAGATTCCAGGGGAAGATCCAACACCGCGTCGAACCCCTCGGAATTCACAGCTCCCGGGGCTGCTCTGAGGAGGGGAGGAAAGGACGGATAGAGACGTGAAATTCCGGCCAGGATGAGAGAGCAGGAGCACGCCGAGGAGAGGGGGAGATAATTAGAAGCGAGATAGGAGAGGAAGAGGAGTCAATAAATTCAATTTCTGGAAAGCACCGAGTGCGCTCAGCCCGAGCGCCAGCGCCCGGTCCCAGCGCCAGCAAATCGGATTAGTTCACTTATTTGCTTTTCAATATCTCGCTCGATTCCCTCTAGCAAATTCTCCTCTGCCTTTGTTTCTTGCAGCCAGCGCCGGTTAACTTTTTTCATTTCTGCCTCTGCCATTTCTCCCCCTCCTCTGGCTCCCAAGCAGGAGGAGGTAATTTGGAAGTTATTTTATAACGGCGTTCAGGAATTATTTCAGAGTAACTGTCTGGACTCGTGGGCAAACAGGGGAGTAAAAATAATTCCAATTACAGCCGCAGCACGGGGAGGACGGGCTGGGGTTCGTTATGAAAACCAATTGCTCCTGCTTGCAAATATTTCCATCATAAAAGGCTTCTCCTTCCCTGTTATGGTGAGAGAATCCTCTCTGCATTCTCATCTCGAAGCACGTGTGAAACGGAATGAGAAACATTTAGGAAACACTTTTAACTACTTGACAGGCTGGGATGAAGATCTTCAACAAGAAGAAAAAAAAAGGTGTTTAAAAGGGTTCAAAAACCTAACGCTCATATTTATGCAATTTCCTTCTCCTGCACCTTCTGAACATGAATTAATTCCCCCCTCATCAGAGCCTTCTGAAGAAATTCCTATCAGATACAAGCTTGAGTCAGAGCTTAACCATGTTTTAGTAATTAATCCATTTTTTCTAGTTATTTAAAAGGTAATACAGAATTAGAAATACAGTAAATGAGCGTTGCAGGTGCTGCAGGGGAAACCCACGACAGAACAAACCAAAACAAGAGACAGGACAGGAGGAAACGGCCTCAAGCTGCACCAGGGGAGGTTTAGGTTGGAAATTGTGGGATTTTTCTTCCCTGAAAGGTTTGTCCAGCCAGGGCAGAGTGGAATTCCCATTCCTGGGGGGATTTCAAAGCCAGGTGGAAGTGGCACTTGGGGACATGAGCAGTGGTGGCCTTGGCAGTGCTGAGGAATTGGCCTGGATGGTGTTAAGGATCTGTTCCAACCTAAATGATTCTGTGATTCCCATGTTATTCCCTGGGCTTTTCCTAAAAAGGGAGATTGGTGCACTCCAAAAGGGGCGGGAGGAGATTTCACGGAATCACAGAAGGGTTTGGGTTGAAGGGACCTCAAAACCCATCCAGAGCTACGGGAAGGGCCATTCCCACTGTCCCAGGGTGCTCCAAGCCCATCCAGCCTGGACTGGGACATTTCCAGGGATGGGACAGCAAACACCAATAAAGGATTTATCAAAGGGGTGAATTGGAAAGGACAGGGAGCTCTCAGTGCCTGAGGAACAATTCCAGCACTGCCACAGCAGCGCTGCCTCCTCCCGAGCTCATTCCAGCACCAGGAGCCGTGCTCATTCCAGCAGATCCTCGGGAACACCAGCTCGGGGCTGGAACACTTGAAACCAAAAGGCGACGGCGCAGGATCAGAGGCAGAGCCTCAGGGATTCGCTGCCCGGCAGAGCTAAGGCAGGGACAGCGATGACCCCGATCAAACACCGGCCCCGCTCGCCAGGTCGCCGCTGTCACACAGGGTTGGGTGTCCTCCTCACGTGCTCAAATATTAACTCACAGGTCTGAGCAGAAATAAAGATCAACAGAGCGATTCCAGCCCTTTTCCCACCTCCTGCACGTGGGCTGGGAGCACAGTTCCACCTGGCTTGTTTAAGAACTCAACCGAGGTCTATATGTGCATCTCTGTTTGAAAGATGAAAGCTGAAAAGGAGTAAAATCAATAAATTGTAGCTTTTAATTTAATGATTTACACATTGCTGTCGCTCTCCTTCATGCCGCACTAATAAAGCATAAAGATTTTAATCTGCAGCGATAAAAAACTGGAAGAGAGGAGGGCAAGAGCAGCTAAAGGGAAATTTTAGACCCTTGGATAACACAAGACAGAAGAAACCGAGAATTCCAAGGGGTGACCAATCTAGCTGGGGGCATCCATGAATTTCTTGTATTTATGGAAAAGAGCACCAGGAAGTTTAATCCCATTGTTTTACTGCTCAAAGGCAGGGAACAGGAGACATCTGCCAGCAGCCAGAGCTCCCACACCGAACCACAGCTCCCCAGGGGAAGAGACAAAACCAGAGTGCTTGGATCGACGCTGAACGCTCGTCCTGGGAGATGCTCGGGCATGGAGGAAGGGCTGGATTATCCCATCAGCTTCCTCTCATCATTCCAGGGTTCCTCAGGGGATTCCAGCTCACCTGTTTGGCGTGGTTGACGCAGAGCAGGTACTGGCTGGCCAGGGCCGAGCAGCTCAGGGTCTCCTGGGCGTGCTGCCGGTAGCACTGGAGGATTTTGTCCTGCAGCTCGCCGCAGATGGGCTGGGACTCGTATCTCCTGGGGGAACAGAGAACAGCTTCAGGGTTTGCGGCTGAAAACAGCTCAGGAAAGATAAAAATCTGTTATTGTTTTATTGTTATTATTATTGGATCGGTTTGGGTTGGAAGGGGCCACAAAGCCCATCCTGTTCCACCCCTGACATGGGCAGGGACACCTCCTGTGATCCCAGGGTGCTCCAAGCCCCATCCAGCCTGGCCTTGGACACCTCCAGAGGGAGGAATTCTTCCCTGTGAGGGTGGTGAGGCCCTGGAAGTGTCCCAGGCCAGGCTGGACAGCGCTTGGAGCACCGTGGGACAGCGGGAGGTGTCCCTGCCCGTGGAAACGGGGCTGGAACTGGGTGATCCTTAAGGTCCCTCCCAACCCACCCCACTCTGATTCTGATTCCCATTTTGCCGACTGGCCAAGGCAGATCTGTTTTGCTCCAGCGAGGAGCTGAAACACGGAGCACAAACGCTGCTCCTCGGGGGAATTGAGTTCCTGACAGCCGCCGACGGCGTCGTGCTAAACAAAGGGGATGCGGAGTCACCTTGATTTTACAGAATTTACCCACATAAAACACCTCGTCCTCCTTTCATTCATCGCCCTGCGCCTACCAAACCTAAATCGGAATTGAAATGCAGCCCCAGGTGCTCCCGCGCTTTTATGATCTCCGAGTTCCAGCTCCGGCGGACTCGCAGGGAGGAGGATTTTCCCTTAATCCCCCCTCAGCTGGGAGCAGCACACGCCTCCACAGCGTGCAGGGCATCCGAATGTGCAGCCACCGACTGCTGCACGTGGGGAGGGACGCAGGGCCTGGACTGGGATAAGGAAGGAGAGAAACCACCAGGAATATTCTCTGTAGGTGTGAGATTCCCAGCAGGGATGGTTTAGGTCCAGCTAAACCAGAGCTCGAGTAAAATGCCCCAAATTCCTGGTGTGAATGGATAAATCAATGAACAGAGCAGGAATTAACTAAAAACACCCCAAATAAACCTGGCTGGGCCTTTGTTCCCAAGGGATTTTAAAGTGATTTATTTAAAGGTGAAGGGAGAAGGGAATGAGCTGCTCTGCCCTCACTGCACGAATTCTGTCAATGAATTTAAAGCCATTTCAATGGGGAACTTTAACCCATGATAAAGAGATTTTTGATCGCTTTTTGTCCCACAGCCACGCCACCAGTGACTGAAATCCAGGTATTATCCCCCATTCCAGTGCTTCAGAGGATTCTGTGCATGGCCGACCCTACGAGCCACATCCTCTCCTGCCCCTCAGTGAATTCACACTCGGAATTTTCAGGGATTTTGGAAAACCAGCGCTCAGCCCTGTCCTTCCAGGCACTGCAGTGAGAACAAGGCCAATCCTTCAGCTCGACCACGTGCATTTCCTTGGATTAATCTGAAAGCAGGAGCTGTCTCGGGATCGATCAGCCGAGCTTGTTCCACCCCCCGATGCTCCGCTGGCTCTTTTGGGAAAGCATTACTGGAATTACTGCCTGCCATCAGAGAGCCATCAACCCCGGGCTGCAGGGTCTCCTGTGGAGGAATGGAAGCTCCACCCTGCATTAGGGGAGCCCCTCGAAGGGTTTCCCATCGATTTCTGTCCGTGATGGATCACGGGAATCTCAGATGAGTGGTCGGAAACAGCCGGCTGCAAGGGAACTCCTGAAAAAGGGAAATCAAAGATCTCCCTCGCAGAGAACCCCCTGGAGTTATGGTTAGATAATACTTCGGTGGGATACTGGGAAGGAATTCCTGGCTGGGAGGGTGGGGAGGCCCTGGAATGGAATTCCCAGAGAAGCTGTGGCTGCCCCTGGATCCCTGGCAGTGCCCAAGGCCAGGCTGGATGGAGCTCAGAGCAGCCTGGGACAGTGGGAGGTGTCCCTGCCATGGCAGGGGTGGCACTGGATGGGATTTAAGCTCCCTCCCAAACCAGCCCATTCTTTGATTCTGAATAAAATCATTTTACAGAAGCATTTAAGGGGTCTGGCTGAGGGAAAAGCTTGTAAACAGTGCAAACCCAGCAGTTACGGGGAATTTATGGGGAAAATGTGGAAGTTTTAAATGCCTGAATGGGTAAAGCAACCTGGGCTGGTTCCAGGCAGGGCCAGGAGATCCTTGGAGCAGGAGGTTCCTTCCCTGAACAATCCAGTGTCCCAAAAAAGAGAATCTGTGTTTTGGGAAAAGTGTCACCAGAGAATCATGGAATGGTTGGGCTGGAGGGACCTCAAAGCCCCTCCAGTGCCACCCCAGCCATGCCAGGGACACCTCCCACTGTCCCAGGGTTCTCCAACCCCCAACCCACCCTTGGACATTTCAGGGATCCAGGGGCAGCCACAGCTGCTCTGGCAATTCCAGCCCAGCCAGCAATTCCTGCCCAAGATCCCAGCCCAATCTCACCTCTTTCAGTTTAAATCCCTTGTCCTGTCACTATCTACCCAAAGGTTTTGTCCCACATTGCATTTATTTATTTATTAATTAATTTAATTGCTCAGGGATGTCAGAACCCAGCTGAAGGACAAACACAAACCCCAGGAGCGCAGCAGGAATTCCAGGGAACGCTGAAATCTCCACCTCCCCTCAGAGCAACTCCTTCCCACAACCAACAACCCCAAAATCTCCGCTTTTCTCAGCAAAACTCAGCACGAGCAGCAGCCTGGGCACACGAGGAATCGAGTTTGCAATTCCTCGAGCTGCTTTCCCTTCTCCAGCTGCTCCTAGAGCACCTCCCGTGCCAGAATAATCCTCCTGTGCTGGAAAAAACCTCCGAGGGAGCCCTGCACCCCCCTTCTCCATGGAGCTGATGCATCACAACCTCAGAGAGGTAACGGGATAAAAACACAAAAGGAAATCAGAGAGACAGAGAGAGAGAGAGCCTGGAAACGAAATATTCCATGCTAAAGCATGAAAAGAAAATTTAATGAAGGCAACTCTGTACTCATGTGGGCTCTCTCAAAGAGCATAGCTGATTGTGCTCCCGGGGGCTGGGGGAGAGCGGCCCCTTCGTGGCGTTCGAACAAAACGTCGACTAAAGAGGAAACCTGAAATGGCCGCGGCGAGCGGGGCGAGCGCCGCGCTGAGACCGACGCCGGCGCCCAAGGAATCGGAATGGCTGATGAGTTTCCAGCTGTGCAGGTATCTGGGATAATCCATCTCCCCCCTCTCGTCCCCAGATCAGGACTTCAGGCAATTGTCATCAAATATGGGGGGAAAAAATAGCAACAAAAAAGCAGCGAAGAGGTAAAAATAGCGCCGCGAGATGGGCAGGAGCATCGAGGGCTTGGTTTAATTCCTTGTTAAAGTGCTGGCACCCACCAAAGGCAGCTGATTTTATTTGTGTGACCCTTGGCTACTGTGAAATACGAAATAAAACAGATCAGCGAGGTCCTGTGTGTCCCAGCAGCACGGAACTGCCCCGCGTGCAGCTCTTCAGGGCCACATCTCGCTGTGCCTCCTCCAGAGCAGCTCAGCACATCCAAAACACCAACTGGGGACGGTTCCCAGTTTGGAATGGAAGTCCAGGGAAGTCTGAACTGGGAAACAAAACCCTACAATAATGAACGTGATCCCATTGAGCCCCAAAGCACCAGCACAGGAGGGCTCTGGAGAGGATGTTCTGAGCTGTTTTATTTGGTTCTGCTGATGGAGGAGAGGAGCTCTGCTGCAACCAGAGTGCAAAATAAAAACAAAAAAAAAGGAGGTTTCTTTTCTCAGCGTTGTCACAATAAACACAAAGGTGAGGAAGAACAAATTGATGGTGAAACAAAAGGAAGCTGAGGCAATCCACAGCCTCTCGATGGGCAGCTCATGACGTGTGACACAGCTGGATTGTTTTAAAGCCCAAGAGGGTTTGCAGTAGGATTTTTAGGAATTTAATCAATTAACGTTGTCTGTGCCCAGCAGAAATTCCTTCTGAGAAAGAACAAATTATATTTTGTGGAATTATGGAATGGTTTGGGTGGGAAGGGACCTTAAGGATCTTGGGCCATGGGCAGGGACACCTTCCACTGTCCCAGGCTGCTCCAAGCCCTGCCCAACCTGGCCTGGGATATTCCAGGGATCCAGGGGCAGCCACAGCTTCTCTGGGCGGTTTGGAAAGGGGCTGAGTGAGGGATGCAGGGTGGAGTCACAAATGCTTCAGAGAGAAGTTCCGAATTACCTCACCCAAAAAAGACCTCTGACACAGCAGCAAGGCACCTGTGCTCTCCAAAATCACCCAAAACAGTGCTAGTGAGAGGATTCCCTTTTTTTTTTTCACATTTCCTCACCCAAAAAGGTGCTGGTCAGAGAGTTCCTGTTTTTTTAACGTCACCTCACCCAAAAAGGTCCTGCTCAGAGAATTCTTCTTTTTTTTAACTTTACCTCACCCAAAAAGGTGCTGGTGAGAGAATTTTTTCTTTTTTAACATCACCTCACCCCAAAAAGACCTCTGACACAGCAGCAAGGCACTTGTGCTCTCCAAAATCACCCAGAAAGGTGCTGGTGAGAGGATTCCTCTTTTTTTAATGTTACCTCACCCAAAAATGTTCTGGTGAGAGAATTCCTCTTTTTTTTAACTTTACCTCACCCAAAAAGGTGCTGGTGAGAGGATTCCTCTTTTTTTACCATCACCTCACCCCAAAAAAGCCTCTTCCAGCAGCCTCGCTGCCGAGGGAACCCACAGGCCAGGTTTGTACACAGCAAAGAGCCGTAAAACAGAACTCAGGGAAAGAAAAGACTCGAGGGCACATGGTGACAAAGGTCCTCATCGCTGCACTGTTATTTTTAGTTCCCACATTAATTTGCTCCTCATATTAAACTATTTTTAACGACTTGCTTCGCACGCGGGGCAGGCGAGGGCTCGGAGGCGCGTCGGGGAAGGCGCGAAGCGCGGAGCGAGCGGTTCGGAAGGAAAAACGCGGATCTGATCCCTGGATATCCACAAATTCCACGGAAGCAGCCCCGGGTCACACAGAGCCCTCGCAATCCCTGCGTGGGAAGTGCCACCAGCAAAAGATCAAGCACGGCGGAGCCGATTTTTGCTTTTATTTATGGCGAGTGTGGCTTCTCCAAAGGTGTAAAAAGAGAATTTTCCTAATGAATTTCTGATGAAACGCTGAAAAATGATGGAAAACCAACCACAGCGGTTTCTCTGCAACTGAGAATGGAAAATCTACACTAAACAAATGATTTTTGTAGAGGTTGGAGCACAACTTACTCCACCTTTTGTGCTATTAATGGTCAATCCTAGTGTTAATATTCCCTCTGTTATTTTCAGATCCTTCCTCTGAAAATCCCAGCACCCCCAAAATCCCAGAGTTTTTCATCCTCTTGTTGATAACATCTCTCACCCGGCCTTCTCAAAGGCAAATAAAGATCCAGCTCAGACGTTCTGACCTCTGGAATTTAAGGATGGGGATGAGGAGGGAAGACATTCCAGCACATTCACACACACAGGGCATGAAGAGAGACATTTGATGATGGCTGGGAGCACCAAGTGGAGTTCAACGGGTTGGGAAAATCCTGATTTTGCTGCCTGGCAGCAAATCCTCCTGACCTTAGAGAGGGCTGGATTTAACCCAGAGAGGGTTTCCCATCCCATAAAACACCTGGAATGCTGGCTGGGTATGGGAGCAGCCTCTTGGAAAAGCCAAGGGGACAAAATTTCCCTCTGCTGGAAGTATTTATTTCCTGACATTTCCTTCCTCCACAGGGAGGGGAGAACTTCTCTGAGCTTAACAGGGAGAAATGATGGCCTTAAATTGGCAAAATAAGGAAATACAAACAGAATTCCAAGATGCTGGAGAGGGGCCAGGGCCAAGGGCTGCAGGGCCAGGAGGCAGGGAATGGCTTCCCAGTGGGAAAGGGGAGATTGGGCTGGGATCTTGGGCAGGAATTGCTGGCTGGGCTGGAATTGCCAGAGCAGCTGGGGCTGCCCCTGGATCCCTGGCAGTGCCCAAGGCCAGGCTGGATCACCCTGGGACAGTGGGAGGTGTCCCTGCCCATGGCTGGGGTGACACTGGATGGGATTTTAGGTCCCTTCCCACCCAGACCATTCCAGGACTGAGCAATTCCACATCTGCACATGGAAAATTTTGTTCATCCTTAAACCCTTTCCTGGGCTAGGAGGACAACAGGATGAGGATCAGGAAAAAATATCCCGGTGGTGAATTCTGATTTGCTGGATGAACTTTAACACCTCAGCCCCTCAGGACACTGCAGGAGGACCAGACCTCCTCAGCCCAGAGAACTCCAAGAGCTGGATCTCGATTCTCAGGGAATTACGGGATGAAATTATCCTCGGATTCTGGGAAAGAGGCAGCCAGGGAGGTTTTCCAGCCGTGGGTTTACAGCGCAGAAATATTCCAAACCTTTCCCAAGGAACAGCCGAGGAAAAGCTGGGATCACTCTCAGAGGTTACTGGGGTCACCAAAAGCAAAATTATCAAAAATAATTAATTACACAGTGAGGTGGGAGATGCTCATCAGGAGCAAAACCTGGCACAGGAAAGCCCCGCTCCACGCCCTGTTGAAGGCAGAATGGTATCACTGCACACTTCCCTCATTTTTACAAATTTTTACATTTTTTATTCCTTAAAAAAACACTCCCAACAAGCCCAGGAGACCCTGACCTGACCTGCTGTACCCCAAATATCCCGAGGAGCAAGGCTGCAAATGAAGACAGGATTCCCATCAACCCTGACAGATAAAATTACTTCAAATACTTTTATTTAATTATGAATCGACTTGAATTATCCCAGACCACAATTTGTTTATAAATTTCCTCTCCTCTCCAAAAACAAGAAGAAAAAAACCCTTCAAATCCAAAGCACCCCAGGATTAACACAGGAATGCACCTCTCCCACAGCTGGGGGGTGTCGGGATGCCCCCAAATTTAGGATGCAGATTTATTTTTGATTTCAGGGACGGTTTTTAGTGAATAAAACACTAATTTAGGACACTAAAATCAACAATCCCACACAGGGCAGTGGCACAAATCCCTTCCCGCAGGGGCAGGAAAGGTAATTTGGGAACTGCAGGATTTAATTAGGAGGAACTCAGAGGGGCAGTTTTATATCAGTGGAATATCTTGTAGTAGGTTATATATAAAATAAATATATAAAAAAAATACTTCTTGGGCTTGCACAAGGTTCTAATTTTGACGAGTTCAGAGACAAAAAATGATCACAGATCATTTTCCAACCATTTTCACAGATTTCAAACCAATTTCAAACCAATTTCAAACCATTTTCACAGATCCTGGTCCAACCAGGACAAAACCCCAACTCTTCCCAGCTCCAGAGTCCGATCAGCTCCGCGTGGATGGAGCCAACCCCTCCAATCCCAGCGAAGCAACACTCCTCTCTCAAACCTCGTCCTGCAAACCCAAAGCACAAATTCTTTCCAGAGCCTGCACGTGGTGTCACTTGAGCTCAGCTTTACTCCATTAAAAAAAAAAAAAAAAATAAAATTATTTAATGAAGGCTGGCAGGATTCCACTCGGCTGTTTCAGAGAACTCAAGGATCATCACTGCAAACACCATGGGCTGGAATTCCTCACTGTTTACTCCTCAGAAGGAATTTGGAGGAGGTTTCTGAAGGTTCAGGGAAAAAAAAAATCAAGGTTTTCCTCAGCTGAAGCTCATGGAAAGGCAGATCCAGTCTCTGGGAAACTGAATTGATCTTTGCTGATATTTCTCACTGAAGAGGCTGATGCCCGTTCCAGGATATATTAACTACCATTACATAAAAAACCTCAAAATTTGTAATTTTTAAAGGAGAAAAATAATTCTGCAGCGGTTTGAAACCCGCTTTTATACGAAGGTGGCAAAAATACATCCTGGCATCCACTTAAATTATCAATTTTACTGCTATCCCTGTTCCTGCACTGAATTTTCCACAGCAACTTTACATCACTGTGCGTAAAGTGCACAGACACATAAAAAAAAAAAATATAAACAGACCTAAATGAGCAGCAGAAATCAAATCCAGGACAGCAAAACGCGTTCTGGATTTTCTGCCACTTATTTCCCACGAGCTACAACTCCCTGCAGGCTTTGCAAAGGCCCAACGTCACCAATAACCCCCGAATGACGGTGATAAAATCTTTAAAAAAAAAACAACAAACCCAAACCAGCCGGTTTTGCCTCCATAAAGGTGCTAAATAACGTGTTCTAACGAGCAGACACTTCTCTGCTCTCCGGCGAAGGTCAACTGCGGCACTCAGCACAAAGCACCGCAAGACATTAACTCGTGGCACATTATTATCCAAATATTACTCCCCAGAGCGATATTTAGATTTAACTATTCTCTTCAGCCGTAAAAGGCCCCGAAACCCCGTTAAACTGACCACAGAAATCAAAGATATCACGGGCAGGAGCAGCGTCCAGACAGAGCAATCAGCAGCTCAGCACCTCGAGCCTCGATGCTGCCGTGGGTGATGATTACTCGGGGGAATTAAAAGTTGTAATCTTAGGAGCTAGCAGAAAAAATGCCAATTTCTCATCTGGGAATGGAATTATTCAGGAGAACAGGGCTGGATCCACCCTGTTGAGCCACAAAGGCCACGTGTGATCCCACAAATCCTGGACTGGGATGAGGCCGAGCCAGTTTTTCATAGCATTGGCTGGGCTGCAACAACAACAAAATGTCCCCAACTCCAACCAAGAGCAATAATCCCACAGGGAACGTGCTGGTGACAGTGGCTGCTGGACGCTCTCGAACACATCTCAGCCTCAATGAGCCACAGAAACCCTCACACGGAATTCCCTCAGTGTCCTTTCGGCACCCAGGCAGGGAAATGTTCCTCCCACTGGGAGCAGATCAGGAACTGGAGCTGAGGGGATGAGCGGGAAATGACAACATTCACGTTTTTTGAAAATTCTTGTTATTTTAAAAGTACTTTTTAAGTAATATTTTTTCGCNCAAAAACTCCATTCCTGAGTTTTATAACCCAGCACAGACGATTTCCAAGCTCCTGTTCCTTTGTGCCAAGGCCTTCGGGCGGTTTGGCAGAGGGATTCTTTTAAGCTACAGCAGCTCAAGTTTGACAAACTTTAAATTAACCACTCAGTTTTCTCACTTAGGTCGTGGCCCTTGGTTTCAGTTGGTTCTCACTGCAGTTTCCTGCTAATTGCTGCTGAGGGAGGAATTCCACCTGCTGCTGCTGCTGGGGCTCCTCGTGTTCCACAGCGGGGACAACTGGGAGAGGGAAAATGGTTCTTGCCACCTCCAGGTGAAACTGGAGATCTTTACCATCATTTTGGGCTTTTTGGGGTTGTTTTGAAGGGTTTGAAATAACCCTCAGAGGGGAACAGTCAGAATTTAGGGGAAAATGTGTCAGGGATGGAGACTGTAAGAAAAACAGCTTTTTTTTCCTCCACACTTTTCCTCCTCCTGGCATCACCAGGTTTGATTTCAGTGACCTCTTTCATTCCCCAAAAAGAACTTTTCTGGGGATGCTGCCACTAGAAAGCGGCAGGATTCCCTCGTATTCACCTCTCTCCGTGGGAAAGGTGAATCCACATTAAAGCTGAGGTGGGGAAAAGTGCAAAAAAAACCCTGAAAAGGCACAGGGAGCCATTAATGAGCATAATTAAGAGTTTGTTACTGTTTGCTCTGCTCACAACCCCGCTCTGTTTGGCTCGTGCCAGCAGAGCTGTTTTATGGGATGCGTTTTTCACTCTCACAACAAAAAACCTCTCACTAGCACCAGGCAGCTCCTCCCGCAGCCTGTGTGAAAATCAAAGTGACCACGGAGCCCTGGCTGGGATCAATCTTCATGAATGTGACCATGATGGAGCAAATCTGCTCCGTATTTCCCAGCTCTGCTCCTCCTGCACGCACAGGAGCAACCCGGGGGAAACCTAAATGCCTCAAAACTGGGAGCCACAAGAAGTGGAGAAGAAAAATAAACTGCTTTTCTCATTTTTTTTTCAATACAGGGTAAAAGTATTCCCCTTCCAGCTTGAAAAATGTGTATTGTGCTCCGACAGGAATTTTTACACATAAAAAGCCCAGGAAAAGGTGGGTTATGTTCAAGGAGCTACAGGGAGAGGGGGAATTATCAGTATTTCAGTCATTCCTTTTGGTAGAGGTCTGGGGGACTGAGGGTTTTCACATTCAAGCCCTGAACTGAAAATCTGACAGAATTAATAAACTCATTTCAGTTTATTAACACACACCCTCTGAAGGAGGAGAAGGGGCACCTGATCTGTTTTAATTTGTGTTTTCCAGGGCCTGAAGGGGCTCCAGGAGAGCTGGAGAGGGGCTGGGGACAGGGGATGGAGGGACAGGACCCAGGGAATGGCTTCAGAGTGGGAAAGGGGAGATTTGGGTGGGATCTGGGGCAGGAATTCCTGGCCGTGGTGTATTTTTATTCCCTGATTTTCCAACACTACTGGAAAGGAGATTAAAAAAAAGAAAAGAGGGAACCACATCTCATTTGGTAACACAGAGAGATCATTAATAATTTATTCTTCACCCAGGAACAGGTGAATTCTCCTGAAAAAAAACATTCTGCTTTCCCCAAAGGGAGCTTTGCTGCCGGGAGCTCCCGAGCGAGGTTTGTAGGATTTGATCCCACAGATGGCTCGGCCTCTGCGAGGTGTTTGTAAATCCCTCACAAAGGTATTTGTAGAGAGATTACGAACCCCAGAACAAATTAATACCAAAAAGGAGCTGCTGGGGGGTTGAACCTTCCTGGATATAGCTGGGAAATCAGCGACTCCTGAGGGGGGAAATCCCAGTGAGGGATAAGCCAGGAAAACAAGAGGCTTTGCTGCGGTTTGGGATAAACCTTGGGAGGCAGCGGGAGGCCAGATGGACCCTGGAAAGCCCAAAAGGGAGGAGCCCCTCGTTCCTTGGAGCAGCTCCCACAGTCACAGACCCTCATGAGGGTTGTCCCTAACGAGGGGAGCCCCTAACGAGGGCACCCAGAGATTTCCCAGCACAGCCAAGGAGGAAAACCCCAATTCCATGGGGGCCTCCGAGGTGTGAAGGTGGAGTTTCACTCGCCCTCTTGCACAGGGAAATCTTTAAAATTACTCCAAGTTTCTCTGTAAATTCCAGCCAGCGGTGGCTGAACACGTTTCCCCTTCCAACACATCCACCCCGAACAGGAAAAGGAACTTCTGAACAGGAAAAGGACCTGCAGGACAGAAGATCACAGAATTTCCAGCTCGGAAAAGACCTTGAAGATCATCAGGATCATCCAGTTCCAACTCCTTCACCACGGGAAAATTTTTCTACAGTTGTCCCACTTTATCCCACACAATTATCCCACTCTATCCCACACAATTATTCCACTTTATCCTACACAATTATTCCACTTTATCCTACACAATTATCCCGTTCTATCCCACACAGTTATCCCATTTCATCCTACAGTTATCCCATTCTATCCCACAGAGTTATCCCTTCACAACAATATCCTACCATAATTATCCTCCCCTACCTGTCCCCCCCTCCCAGAAAATCTTTTATTTTATGTATTAATTAATATAAAATTAAAAAAAAAGCCCTACTCCTGACTCGGCGCTTTACAAACATTAATTTTAAGATTTCTCCATTCCAGACTAAGGGATCTCACGGTGGGAAAAGCTGGGGATGGCCTGAGGGGAGAGTTAATGAATGTAGCCATGATTTCTAGAAAGGGGAGAAAAAATTAAAATTATGCCAAACATGGAAAGAACTGACTTGGCCTCTTTATTATGTGCTAAATTTTGAGTAATGGCTTTTAAAAGTTAATGGAACTCTCCAAGAGCACAGAGCTGTTTCCTGACCAAACAAACACATTTTAAATTTCACCTCAGAGATTTCAGTGCAAACACATCCCCACGCTCAGACCCCCAACTCCCAGGGAAAGAGGAACGCATGGAGAACTTGGCTTAAGACACCAAGGAGGAATAAAACGTCACTGCCACAGCTGCCAGATTCCCCGCTCCCAGTCCTTCAAATTAAGGGAAAAAAACACACAAAAACCCTCAAAACACCACAAAACCCCACAAAAATACACTAAAACCCATAAAAACACACAAAAATACACAAAACTCTACAAAAATACACAAAAATACACAAAACCCCAAAAAAATACACAAAAATACACAAAACTCTACAAAAATACACAAAAATCTGCAAAACCCCACAAAAACACTCAAAACCCTACAAAAACCCACAAAACCCCACAAAACACAAAAAACCCCACAAAACCCCACAAAACCCCACAAAAATACACAAAAATACACAAAACCCTACAGAAATACACAAAAATCCGCAAAACCCCGCAAAAACACTCAAAACCCTACAAAATCCCACAAAACCCCACAAAAACACAAAAAACGCCACAAAACCCCACAAAACCCCACAAAAATATACAANACAGTAATACACAAAACCCTACAGAAATACACAAAAATCCGCAAAACCCCGCAAAAACACTCAAAACCCTACAAAATCCCACAAAACCCCACAAAAACACACAAAACCCCACAAAACCCCAGAAAAACCCACAAAACCCACAAAAATCCACAAAAACACACAAAATCCCACAAAAACCCCATAAAAACACACAAAAACACACCAGAGTGGATCTCTCTCCAGCTCCAAAGTGCTTGATACGAAACATTAATTTTCATAAGCTGATCAAAGGAAACACTTTAAATATCTGAGTTACTGGAGAGAAACCCGAAGTTGTCACGTCTGGAGTGACAGTCACAGGTAAACAGGCTGAAAAAAGGATTTTGGGAGTTCTGACATTCCCAAGGATAACTGGAGAACGGCCTAAGGATTCTTTTATTTGTTTATAGGTGCAGAGCAACGAAGATGGGGAATTGCTGAGCACCAAAATTCCCCGTTTAAGTTGGAATAGGGTGATTCTTCAGGACCAAAATCCCCTCTTTAAGCTGAAATTGGGCGATTTTTAAGGTTCAAAGCACAATTCCGGGTACAGAGCAGCAGAAAGTCCCACAGATTTCCTGAGGGAGCTCTGTCCCTGCAGCCCTCAGGTGAATCCCACAGGACCAAGGCCTGGCTGCAAGAACCGAGCAAAAAAAAAAGGGTTTATTCCAGGATTTGGGATGTGCAGGATAAACAAGAGACTGGGAAGTTTGATTAAATCTCTTCAGCAATGTCTGTTCCCACCTGAGGCAGCTCTGTGCCCTCAGAATCCCGAGTTTCCAGCTACGAGGGGTGACAGCGTCATCTCCACTGCACCCACACTCAGCCTGGGGAGTGAAATGGGTTTGAGATCAGACACCTCTGCTTGAATCACCTTAAAACCTCTCCTGGAGTCAGCACAGCTGCTGGGAAGAGGTGCAAAACCAGAGAAATGAGACCTCTGAGCACTTGTTTTGCTCAGGAAAGCTCAGTGGCTGAACTGAGTTATTTAATTTCATAATTCCCAGCAGCTCCCACCTCTCTAAGGGGTGTCAGGAGCAATGTGGGACTGTCATCCCCAGACATAATAAATGAAAAAAAATCAAGGATGCCACCCCCAGCAGCGTGGCCAGCAAACAATCCTGCCCTGCTTCTCTCCTGACAGAGCCCAGCTGAGTTTGCTGAGTTTTTAAGAGAAAAAATCCATCCAGGAGGGTTCTGTGCAGAGCTCCCCGTGCCTGGCTGGGCAAAAGGAGCTCAACACCTGCAGGCCCTGCCCAGGGATTTTTGTAGCTCCCTCTTCTCTGTTTTTGAGAAATCAATCCCTGGGATTTCATGAATAACGGATCATTTGTAAATTTTTTTTTAATTTTTAAAAGCAGCTGATGTTAATTCAAAGGCTGGATGGAGCTGATGCCTGAGCAGAGGCTCCCTAGAGCAGAGGCTGGACAGGATGAAGAGAATAAAATGGGGATTTATTGCAGGGCCTTCAATAGGGACACCTCGGGCACTCAGAGCCTCTCCGGGAGAGGCCACACCCAAGATGGACCCCGGGGCACGAGTTTGCTCCACTTGGATCAGTTTGGATCCATTCCCAGATCAGGGTTCATTCTCCAAAGACAATTTCAGGTGATGATGGAATTTACCCCAGGTCTGTCCCCCCTTTTAGAGGCTCCGTTTCCATATTTCGGAGCCTGGGGACAACGAGGTGTCCTTGAGTGCAGCCTGGAGAGGATTTGTTGTGTCTGACTAAAATGTGAGAACAGAATTTAACAAACTCTATGGAGTTTGAGAGTCCCACCAAAGCAGCACAAAGTCTGAAAAATATAAAAGCTGAATTTTAAATCATCAGGGCTTGAGCACCTCAGTTTAGGGAAGGTGTCCCTGGCCATGGCAGGGGTTGGATGGGTTGGGATTTAAGGGCTCTTCCAACCCAAACCATTTTTAAGGTGCAAAGGGAACTGCTACAAACTGGAAATTTGGGTCTGCACAAGTACAAATAAAGCACAAATTCTCTGCCTGGCTCTCTGCAGCAGGGATTTCTGTGTTCCAGAGGTCTGATGGGGACTGAGGAGATTTGCATGGAGAAATTCTCAATATTCCCAATTTCCAGGCAGGGCAGAAGAGCCCTCAGCAGTGCCCCAACACCAGCAGGGTAACGAGGGCAGGGAAATGAAGCCACACTCCCTGGACTCCATCCAAAGCCATCAATAAAAAGCTGATTTTCCCTCCATCCTGCTTTTTTTTCCCCTCAGTGTCCAGAGGATTGGCACCGCTGCTCAGTGAGACAATGATATCTGAATATCCGAGTGCTGTTTTTATTAATTTAATGAGATTTCATTACACAGCTTCCCAGTTCCCAGCACCAGCAGGCAGAACAGGAGGGAAATGCTGCCAATATTTCAAATATTCACACAAAACTTCAGTGGGAGGTGTCCCTGCCCATGGCAGGGGCTGGAACTGGATGATCCTTTCTGATGACAACAATGCCTTAAATTCCATTTTCACTAAACATTAATAAACCGGGCTCTGTGAGACAGAAATCCCAATTAAATACGTGATATTGATGATTTCTTATTTATTCTCATTCATTCTGTGGGAATTCCCAATCAAGGTCATGTCCAAAAGGTTCATAACAAAGGGATAAAGCCGCCAAAAATTTCTTTTTCAGAATAAAAACCCCAAAATTTCCCGATGATGCAAAGGATCCCCTGGATTACAACTGTCAGTGTCCAAGCAAACTTTGGGGAATTAATTCCATTATTGGGGAAAACCTCATCACCAAATTGATCACTCAATCCCGCAGGAGGATTTAGGGTTTCCATCAGTCTGGATGGCTGAGAATTCAATTTTTGCCAAAAAAACCCAGCAGGAAGAAGCAATTCCACGTTGTCCACGAGAGCAGCGGAGCAGGAGAGGAGTGGCAGAATATTTAGGGAAAAGCGCTAATAAAGAGCTAGGAATTCTAAATAAAAACATTTATTTTAGGCTCCCTTTGCCCTCTCTGTTCCCTCAGTGAGTAATGAAGATGTAACTTGGGTTGAGACACCACAGGGGAATAAAATGTCACCGCTGCAGCTGCCGAATTCCCCGCTCCCAGCCCGTCAAATTAAGGGAAAAAACCACACAAAACCCTACAAAAACATACAAAAACCCACAAAACCCAAAAAACCATACAAAAACACATAAAAACCCACAAAAACCCCCAAAAACCACACAAAAATCCCACAAAAACCCACAATAACCCACAAAAACCAAGAAAAACACAGAAAAACACAGAAAAATCCACAAAAATCGACAAAACCCCACAAAAACATACAAAAATCCATAAAAATCCACAAAACCCCCAAAAACCCCACAAAAGCCTACAAAAACCTATAAAACCCCACAAAACCACACAAAAATCCATAAAAATCCATAAAAATCCGCAAAACCCCACAAAACCTCACAAAAATCCACAAAAACACAAAACTCCACAAAACCCCACAAAAACCCCACAAAACACATAAAAACCCACAAAACCCCCCAAAAAACCCACAAAAA